>MKEJ01100426.1:0-24667 GCA_001753735.1 Embelia ribes | reverse complement strand
ATCAGCTCAATTGATAAACCCAGTTATCTTAATTTCAATGATATAACTCAAACATGCCAATACCGTCTCAAAATTAGGTCATTGCATGTTATAGACATACCGATGTCTATTTTACCTCATAAAATCACTATTCAATACTGTGTAAAGGTGCAACAGTGTTTCTACAGTGTTGCTGAAAAATTTGGGCCTTATAATATAAACTTCCATTTCGTTCTTGAGTGAGTTTTAGGTAGTTTGAGAGGAATTGTACTCGGGTTGTGAGTACTAGCTCGAATTAGGAACTCCGGTAGCTCAAGGGTTTAGGTAGTAAGTAGTATCCGTCAAACTACTTGGTTTCGGTCTCAATTAGAACCCAAAATACTAACCGGTTTTTTAGGGCGTAAAAGGTTATATTTCATTTTAAAGGAAACTTCAGGCGTACAATTTTGAAAGGTGGACGTAGGAGTCATACCGATTCATTATCGAGAAAGACTATTGGCGAACTACTATAAATTGTAGTGTCGTATTTCCTTTCTTGCACTTTATTTTCAGTATATTTCATTTCTATTATCACTTGCTCACTCATCATATATTTTGCAACACACTTTTCAAAAAGGGGGAAACAAATTTTAACTCGGTAATTTTTATAAAAAAACCAATTCATCCCCCCTTATTAGTGTGGCTTTTAGTTCAACACCTCAGATTTCAATTTCGGGTATTGAGTCTAGAATTCATGCCCCTTAAGTAAAATTATTTTTTATTTTAGATGGTTAAGGAATCAAACCTCAACTTTTATCTGCTGGCTTCGGGGTTTGTTTTGGCCTTAGGGGTGACCCTTTTTATTTTTATTTTTTTTAATTGAGAGATGAAAAGACTAATTAAATGAACCTGTTAACCATAGGCGGTTGTATGTTCAGTGCTCGCTTTCCAATGGTCGCACAACATTTATTACTATAGACATGTTTTTTCATCTTTCTCTAGTTTGCTTATAAATTGAAATCATAGTAGGGTTCAACATCATCCATTACTACATCCAATTTTGCATAGAAAGAAAATCATATCCTTAAGCAAATAATACACACACACACACACATACACACACACACACAAACACACACACACACACACACAACAGAAAACAATAAGGCAGAAAAGGTCTTGCTTGCTTAGGGGTGTTACTAGCAAGTCTTCTATGTTATGCATGCTGAGTAACTTTTTACTTTGATTCACCCAGGTACTTTGGATATCTGATAATGGCATTCCAGATCTTGGAGGCATCAGTGAAGTGGAGTCATGTTTTGTTGATGAGGTAATTCTTTGGGAATGAGCTGATTTCATGACTTTCAGTAATGCTGCTTTTCTAACATATGCTCTACATAATAGGTCAACCAACCGGTACTTACTTATCCTGGAGCATACAGAAAAGTTACTGTAGAGTTAAAGGTGCAGGATCTTATGTTGTTTTCAGCTTCCATTTTTTTCTCGTGTCGATAAGCATTTTCTGGTGTCTGAACATTTTTTACATCATTCATTACTTGTGCAGATCCACCACCTTGCTGTTAATGCTCTTCTAAAAAGCAACCTCATTAATGAATTGGAAGGAGGTGCTCTCTTTGGATTCGAGCAGGATTTGAATTCTGGAGTGCATGGTTCCAATGAACAACATTGCTTTGATGAACTTACCTCTTGTGCACCGGCATTTCGTGTTCTCAAACAGTTGATTCAAAGATGCCTTGCAGATGCTGTTACATCTGGAAATGTTTACGCTGATGCTATACTGCAGCACTTGTATCGTTGGCTTTGCAGGTTTTCATGAGTTCAATTGTTACAACTTTCATGTTCTATTTTCATTTAATTGACCAATAATTTTAAATGCAGCCCACTGTCAAAACTTCATGATCCAGCACTTCACCGGATGCTTCATAAGGTACAGTTTATTAATAAATGCATAAAAATAAGCATTAGAAGTGCAATTATAAAGATAAAATTGCAGAAAAATTTTGGCAGTTGATAAGCATTTGCACTCCATTCTTCTCTCTCTCAATGTTAGTTTAGCTGTTGCTACTTTTCGGTTTATAGTTTCCCATACGTTTTGTTTTCCTTGGATTCTGGTAGAGCTTGGGTTCCCTTTTCTCACATTCTTGTTTCTCTTTAGATAAAAAACCTGCAATTGTCACCCTCAGGTAGACATAACAGTGAGATAAATGATATGGTTAGATGGCCTTCCTGCATTGGTCATGAGTCATGACCAAGGTGATTTCATTTCTTACAACTGTTTTGTTTTCGGCAGGTCATGCAAAAGGTCTTCGCTCTATTGTTGGCTGAGTTTCGCAAGTTGGGAGCCACAATCGTATTTGCCAACTTTTCAAAACTTATCATAGACACAGGGAAATCAGACTTATCATCAGCCAAAGCCTACTGTGATAGTTTACTGAAAACTCTGCAAACTAGGTTTTTTTTTTAATTTTTTTTTCTAGGAGTTAACATCAAGAAATTAAAAGTTTTGTTTCTTGTTCAACTAATTTCTTGGTTTCTGGTTACAGAGATCTTTTTGAGTGGATGGAGCTTGAGCCACAGCAGTTCTGGCATTCTTTGTTGTTTATGGATCAGGTTTGCATCATGGTTTCTTTGGTTCTCTCCTTTGTTTTCTTTTCCATCCTTTTTTAATATATCAATGTTACTGAAATTTTATCTTATAAAATCAGTTTCCACCCTGGAGGAAGTGTATGTTCTTTTAATGTATGAACATCGTTATTGAGTTTAAAATATTTTTTCTTGTGAAATGTGCAGATGATCTAAAACTTTAAAATAGCATGCTTGAATGCCAAATCAACTTGATATGGAGTGGGAACATTAAAGAACAAAAAACACATCAAATCTTGTCAGTTTAGAAAATTTACAAAACTTTTATGGCATTTATCTTTAGAAACAGACTATGTTTTGGGACATCCCAAAATGGAAAGAGGGATAAAAATTTGGGATGGAATATATCAAACAAAGTTATGAAGTCTGACAACAGATTCAGCTTTCAGGATTACGGTCCAGTGCTTGAAACTATGTTCTTGGTTCTGAATATTTTGTTTAATAATGTTTTACTGTTTTTTGTTTTTTAAATTTTTGCTTCAGTACAACTATGGTGGAATCCAAGCTAGGACTAAAGGTGATTTATTAGAAGATACTTCTGAATTAGAACATGGATGTGTGGATACTGAATCTCAAGTGGATATTGTTTCAAGTTGGAATATAGCAGAAAATTTACCGAAAGCAACTCAGGTTAGATATCCCAACTTTGTGACAATGAAGTTGAATCATCAAACCACAAGCTTTGTTTGTATCTTTATTTTGACCACTTTTTGTGATGGTTCTACAGGATCACTTCATTTTGATAGTCTCAGAGTATATGTATATCCCATGGAAATATGCACGAGAACAAGATGCCATTAGAGCATCGATGAGCGCTGGAAACTTATGCACTCCATCTATAACTGCTGGAGCTGCTGAATCTTTCGAGTTATTTATGACCGAATATCTTAGAGAGCAGGTTTGGAGTAGGAATTAGTTACCAAAGTATGCACAAGTGGACTACTATTTTCATTAGTTTTTAACACCATGTTACTTTGGCACTGTTCATTTTTTTTTTTTGCAGATCAGTTCTTACTTTGCTGATAAGCTTCTAAGAATTGTCCGTGATACCATTCTTCATATGAAGGGAGCGAGTAAGTCTAGTGCTGACGAACATACAGCGCAAGGTAATCCTTATATGAATAATAACCATATAGCGGATCCTGCACTGGAGTTCATCAAGCATACTTGTGCTGTTCTTGCTCTTGACCAAAATGTTCAGCATGATATTATGGTATGTGGTGTTCCTGAAAAAAAAAAAGCTTCTATGCAAGTATTCATGAATTTCACATTCTTTTCCTGTGCACCATTCTCTTGTACTCAGCAAGTGATGCAATTTAATGTTTTCTATTGCTTGACAATTTCTTTAACGATTGTAATCAATGTCTGGGTAGTACTCCTGTGCATAGAACTGGTATGTTAGTACAAATAGGTAATAATTGAATTTTTAGTCCTTTCCTGCTTTAATATTTTGGGACACTTTTGTAGATGTTCTGGAATCAGCATCTCTGTTGGCAGACAATAACTTTTGCTTACATTTGGTGTCCCTACTCCTAGACCCTGAAAAGCAATGGGATCTTTCACGGGATCACCCCCCATTTTTTCTTTCTTCTTAACATGTTATGCAGGAAGTTAATGTTTCTGTTTCTATTTTGTTTTGAGACAGCTAAGTTTCTATTGACAATATGATCTTAGATCAAAAACTTTGTTTTGTTTTCAGATACTCAGTGATGTTCTTGTTCCCTAAGTGCAGATAATGAGAAGGAATCTATTAAAATATGTTCGTGTCAGGGAATTTGCCCCAGAAGCAGAGTTTCAAGATTGCTACTCGTCTTTCACTTTACCAAATGTTATTTGCAGGTAACCACAAATAATCCTATCTATTATTAATTGACGAAATGAAGAAATCTCTTAAAATACCGATAACGGATAATCAACAGTTGGTGGCAAAATCCAATTCATACAAAACAAAAAAAACTGTTGATTGACTTACCAACATTTCGTTTTAGGTCCCGTTCATACCCTTTAACAGATTCCGTTTATTTTTGTGTGCGGGATTCCGTTTATTTTTGTGTGCGGAATCTGTCAAAATGCCGTCAGTGTGCAAAATTTTTGCCACGTTGCTGGGGTATTTTGGTCTTTTTGTACCTATTAACCTCAAAAGCTCCTTTGCGTGCCCAATGATATCTTTATAGCAAAGAGAGAGATTCAAAGAGAGGAATAGCAACAGGGAGGCACACTCTCAATTCCTTTCCCCCTATCCTCAAATTTCTTTCTTTGATATAAAGATCTCACGGTGCAGGCAAAGTGACTTCTGAAATTGATAGGTGCGAAAAGACCAAAATATCCTGTGGCGTGACAAAAATGGCACGCTAACGAATTCCATACAAAATGGACGGAATCTGCTACATAAGTATTAAAGGACGTAAGAACGAAAGGTTGTTGAATCAATCTGATATTTTTTTTTTTGGTTGGTGTCTGAACTGAATTTTGCCCTAAAGTTGGTGTACCAACTGTTGGTTACACCTACCCAGTTCCAAGTTTAGTTTTGGTTTCGTATGAATGAATTTCTCCTTTAATAGAGAGCACAGTACAAGGGGCTGTAAAAGTTTGAATTGGTAGACCATAAGCATTTAGGCAGACAGTAAAACACTACCAAACAGGCATGTTTTTGTTGAATACAAAGTTCATTTTGAAGATTTCTTGAACTTTCTCAGTCATTGGCCAATTCAATATTTTGAATTTTTTTGGCGGCGCTGTTGTTAGGTCATTCACAAATTTTGCATATTTGTGAGCAAAATCAGTACTATGTTTGTAGCTTTTTATATTTTCTTGTTTGTGGTGGAGGTGCTCTTATTGTAGTTGTATCTGCTTATGTAATGCACGTAAATGTTAAACCTAGCTGCTAATTCAGTTGTACCTTCCAGCTACTGTAACGACTGCAGAGACTTGGACTTATGTCGTGATAGAACTCTATTGGCTCAGGAGTGGCACTGTGCTGTACCGCAATGTGGACAACCCTATGAGCGTGAGGTTGTGGAGAATTCACTTTTACAGGTAGTACGACAAAGAGAACGTCTATACCATCTTCAGGACCTCTTGTGCTTAAAGTGCCACCAGGTTAAAGCAGCTCATTTGTCCCAGCATTGCAGTTGTGCTGGATCTTTTACTTGCAAGGAAAATGAATCTGAGTTCCGCAACAAAATGCAGGTTTTCTTGAATATAGCTGTTCATCAGAAATTCCCGTTGCTTCAAGAATGTACCTCGTGGATTTTAGAAATCAAATGAATTAGAAAGGACGCATCATGTGGACATACTCGGATCAATGTTGTAAGGTTGTTTTCAGAGGTGATAGAGGTTCTGTATCATGGACAATGGGATGATAAAACATTGGGGAAACCCAAAGGTCCTGTCAATTCTGCAGATACCTTCTTAACTGTTGTATCAATACAAGAGACTGACTAATTTATTGAAAGCTCAAAATTACCTGATGGGTTTGTTGTTTTTGTTTCCTTTATCCTGTTTTGGGATGGGGTTTTTCATATTTGTAGTGTCAATAATTTTCTTTTCTCAAACTTTCTATAACTTCTTTAAATTTATGATTTAAATTATTGCATGATATGGGAGCATGGGACTGATCTCCCTATGACAGTACATTTTTTTTTTGCGGTGGCCTCCTATACTTGAAACAATTCAATGTTTGCTTAAGAAAATGTGTTACAAGAGCGTTCTCAATAAGCTGTCCGTTGCAAGCAATTTTAACTTGCACGACCATAAAACTTTTTATACGTTTAACTGTGTTAATTGTTGCTTATTTAAAAAGCATGTTTGCTAATTATTATCTTGACATTATCACCTTATGCAGGTCTGAAGCTTCAATAATAGTTCTACTCTAAATCATGGTTATTATGTGTCGTGCTATTGCAAGTTTATATATATTTGATTGATTGCAACACGGGAAAGGACTGATTTAAATGGATTGTTGGAAAACTGAGTCTAGGGCTTTGAAGTCTTGCGGGAGGAAATAAGCATGTGGAAGTAGCTCCATTACGCTTTCGGAGTCCGCTAACTTCTCAATTTTTAATAGATGTTGTAGTGTAACTGTAGGACAATCCGCTTACTATTATGGTCAGTCCATCGAACAACTCATTATATCGCAACGGCTATGAAAAAAAGTACTAGTTTTCCCCCCATATAAATACTTCACTCTTCACTTCATTTACCACAAACAACAATATATTACTAATTATCAATACTTTTATTTTAAAAGGTCTCAAAATCATTTTTTTTTAAAAAAATTGGATTTTGTTTATCAAAATTCAATCATCTCAGCTACACTCATTCTCCTTTGGGTTATTTCATCTAAGGGTGTGCAAAAATTCAAGTACCCAATCTTAATTACCCAAAATTAGGATAATTTGGGTTCGGGTAATTCAGATAATTACTCGAAACACCCAAATAAGAAACGACATCGTTTAATATATATAATTCGGATTTGGTTCAAGTAATTTGGAAAATGTCGTTTCATATATTATTTATATTTGTTGAATAAACAATAGAAGAAAAAATGTAAATAGACAATATTACAGACGCATAGGTTTGGAAAATTGAGTGCTTACCAATTGGTCTGCCTCAACCTCTATTTATATAGGAACAATACACATGTGGGAAATCTAGAAGATTTCCTAAATAATGTAATTATATAAATGCAATATCCTAAATATCTCATAACATAAATATGAAATATTCTCTAACATTTATTCTCAAGCTGGAGCATATATATCATATGTTCCAAGTTTATTACAAATAAACTTAACATGAGATCTACCTAATGCCTTAGTGAATAAATTTGCGAGTTAGTCTTCTAACTTCACATGCTTCGTTGTAATCATATTTTCCAAAATCTGTTCTCGAACAAAATGACAATCAATCTCAATATACTTGGAGGCAATATGAATTGTGGCTTGATTATCACACAATAAATCCATACTCCGACATTGTTGAAATCAAGTTCTTCCAAAATATGATTCAACCAATCAATTCACACAAGGTATGAGCCATGACTCTATACTAGGATTCGACACTAAACTTTTCGACAGCGTTCTGCTTCTTACTCTTACATGAAACAAGATTTCTACCGACAAATACACAATACCCTATAGTTGACCTCCAATCATATGGAGAGCCAGGCCAATCTACATCAGTGTACCCTTGAATATGGGTGTGGTCATGATTCTTGTATGACAATCCCTTTCCTGGTACTCCTTTGAGATACCGTAATATTCGTATGACTGCTTCCCAATGACTTGTCCTCAGATTGAACATGAACTTGCTTACAACACTAGTAGCAAATGAAACATTTGGTCTTGTGATCGTTAAATAATCCAGTTTCCCAACTACTCTCCGACAACTTTTAGGCCCCTCTAATAACTGTTCTTAATCATGAGCTCAATATTAGGATCCATAGGGGAGTCAAAGGGTTTAGTTTCCAATATTCATATCCCTGACAATAAATCCAAAGCATATTTTCTTTGTGACAATGAAATTCTTAAAGGGGAACGAGCAACTTCAATACCAAGGAAATATTTTAGGATACTAAGATCCTTCGTGTGGAATTGTTGTTGCAAGAACATTTTCAACTTCTCAATGCCAACACAATCATCACCAATAATAACAATATCATCCACATATACCAATAACACAATCCTACCAGTAGGAGTGTGTTGACAAAAGACAGAGTGATCAACCCCACATTGTCGTAAGCCAAACTTCATAACTACCTCACTAAATCTTCCAAACCATGCACGTGGAGACTGTTTTATACCATATAACGCGTTCTTTAAATGGCAACCATATACCCCTTGAGCAACAAACCCTGGTGGTTGCTCCAAGTATACCTTTTCGTGCATATCTTCATAAAGAAAAGCATTTTTTATATCAAGCTGATGCAACGGCCATGAGCAAGAAACTAGCAAAGAGATAATCAGATGAACTGATATAAGCTTGGCAATTGGGGAAAACGTCTCCATATAATCCATACCATAGACCTATGTATATCCTTTAGCAACCAGACGGGCTTTAAGCTTGTCAATCGTATCATCAGAGTTAAACTTCACTATATACACCCAACGACAACCAACAATTGTTTTACCTCTAGGAAAGGTAACAAGTGTCCAATTACCATTAGACCGAAGAGCAGACATCTCTTCTTCCATTGCCGTTCGCCACCTAGAATGAGATAATGCTTCAGAAATAGATTTAGGAACAAAAACACATGATAACAAGGTAACGAATGAAGCATATGTGAGAGATAAATAATCATAGGTAACGAAATTAGAGATCGGGTGTCGTGTGCAAGTACGTTTACCTTCACAAGGAGCAATAGGAAGGGTGTTATCGACATATGGTGATGAACCTGCGAGCACTGGAGACGATGAAAGGGGCATCATTCGTGGGTGGTGACGAACCTGAAAACACTGAGGCGATAGCAGAGTGCTCAAATCATTGGAAGGAGGAGGTTCAACGACTAGGCCCCGTGGATGACGAATGTACACCTGTAAGTTTGGGTAAGAAAGGCGACTTGAAGGACGAGGAGGAGGTGAAACCTCCAGGAGAAACTCAGTTATGGGTCAGGACAAGGCTATGGGAGGCACAACTGGGAGTGGAAGAACATCATTAATAGTAGTGGAGGTGTGGACATCATTGAAATACGGTGTAAAATAAAAAAAAAGTAACATCAGCAGCAGTAAAGAACTTATATAAAGTGGGACTATAACACCGATAACCTTTATGAGTTCTAGAATAACCAAGAAAGACACATTTTATGGCTCGTAGGTCTAACTTATCAGTTCCATAAGAGAGCTGATGAACAAAACAAATACACCCAAAAATATGAGGTGGTAGATAAAATGGAGGGACTTGGGGAAATAAGAGCAAATGTAGTGTTTGACCCTGAACAACAAACGATGGCATGTGATTAATTAGAAAACTTGCAGCAAGGACAACATCGCTCCAAAAACTTTTAGGGACATTCATTTTAAACATTGAACACCAAGCCATTTCAATTAAGTGCTGATTTTTTCTTTCGGAAACTTCATTTTGTTGAGGAGTATGTGAACATGAAAAGTCGTGAATAAGCTAGCAGAAGTCATAAACTCATTGAATGGATCTTAAAGTACTCTTTAGTGTTATCACTACGAAATATACGGACAGATAAATTAAATTGAGTTAAAATGAACGAAAAGTAAAGAATAGCTCAGAACAATTTTTCATTAAATAAAGCCAAGTGGTTCTAGAATAATCATCTACAAATGTAACAAATAACGAAATCCAAACTTGAAAAACGAAACGACTCGGACCCCAAACATCATAATGAACAAGCATAAATGGATTGGATGCTCTTTTATTAACACAAGCGAAAGAAACATGGTGATGATGTCCTAACTTACATGATTCACAATTTAAGGACATAACATGACGTAAATGAGGGATAGATTGTTTTAACTTATCTAATGAAAGATGGCCCAAGCGATAGTGAATTTCTAACAGTGAGGCAGCAACATTGCAGACCGTTGAACGAAATGTACACTCGTCAAAACGATATAGGCCTCCATTTTCAAAGGCTCCACCAATCGTCTTTTTCGTTTTCAAATCCTCGATAGTGAAAGAATGAGCAAAGAATGTTACCAAACAATCTAAATCCTTAGTCAATTTACTAAGAGAAAAATTTACTAAGAGACATTAAATTAAAAGGAAAAGACAGTATGTATAGTACAGATGACAAAGGAACAGATGAACTGGGAATAGCAGTCCAAAAACCTTCAACTTTAGTGGTAGTACCATTAGCTAAAGTGGCATTAGAAATATCGCTAGAATTACGAACATCACTTAAGAGAGTTTCGTTACCAAACATATGATCAGTTACGCCATAATCAATTATCTATGGAGAGGAAAGAGTATAACTAGAAGACAAACATACTATGGAGTCATCTTTTGGGTGAACGAGCTGATTGGAAGAGATGTTTGTTGAGCAACTTTATACTGTAAGAACCTGGAGTACTCTTCCCCAAATATGGTAAACTTGGACAGACATTAAATAAACTTTTTTTTTTTTAACAATAATTGAACAACTAGGTTTCCCCTTCAACAAAACAAGCCCTCAAACGAAACAGAAGAGCTGTTGTAAACAACCTTTAAACAGAACCAATGAAGATAAATAACAGATTGGGCAGAATAGGGCGGTTCCACCTACAAATGCAACTTATGGTGGTCGGCAACCCTTGACAGGGGTCAAGAATCTTCAATCAGACAGCAGCGCATGGTACTCACGCGCTGTCATTATACTCGTGCGTGGCGGCACGTGGGTGAAGCTCCAGTGACGTGGCTGATGGAGGATGGTTGACTCACAAAGGCGACCTAGATCGTATCACCAATCAACAAGAAATATCTTCGATTACAAAGTAATCGATACCAACAGTCAACAGTTAGGGTTTTAAAGAACACCACAATGATGGCGGCTATTGACAACTGATTTTACAATGGTTAGGGCTTATACAATGAGTATTATATATTCTTCTATTGTTAGAAGAATCTAAAACTATGATGGCTAGGGTTTATGATTGACCTACTCTGATACCATGTAAATGGAGATATTGGAGATAAAATATTGGGAGAAAAATTGAGTGAATAACCCTTCTGGTCAGCTCCTCTATTTATATTAGTATAATTAACATGTGAGGAAATCCCGAAGATTTCCATAATTATGTTATTATAATTTACACAATTATGACTAAAAAATTCTCAATATATTCTAGCAGTGGCAAACGACAGAAATAAGTAGCATTTTCAGTTGCTTGATGTGGAATAGATTCAAGCATGTGGGCATTCTTTTACAACAAAGGGAAAGGTTCTCAAAATTTCTGACTGGTAAAATAAAATTCTGACTATGGTATTATAATACTATTTAAACTACCATGAGTGGAAATAACTACTACTTGGATGGGGGACAAAATATTCAAAGTTACAAAATCGATCGGTAACGAGATACAATGTAACAGTTCTCATCAACAATTTACCATGAAATATTGACTTCCAAACAAATCATAGAAACTTCAATTGTAACACGTGCTTAAGGGCTTGTTTGGTTGCAGCTTTTTGGTTTCTAAGTTGCTCTCTGGTATCAGGGACAGATCCAAAACTGCTGGTCATTGTTGGGAAAAAGCTAATAATAACCATATACTTTTGGCAGAAAGTGAGAGAACATTTTACGAGTAATTGTACAGAATCTCCGATTCAGTGCCACTTACCCCTAAATAGATATGCCCTACTGCGCATTTAGATGTTCAGTTTTGGGCTGAATTTTTTTGCTTTTTGGCCTAAAAAGCTAGAAGCTTTGAGGCGCAGGAACACAATTTTTCACTCAGGGCCTGTTCCATACAAGCTTTTTCACTTGCTGCATACAAAGAACTATTTTTTTCCCGAACAAGGTTAAACAAACTGAAATGCAAAGGCCTTTATTTTTTTTTTCTTTCTCCAGATATAGATCAGTCTCATTCTAGGTTAAAAACTTTTAAAAATATTTCCGACATATAATGTTTTTTAGGAACATCACTAATATAGCACGTTAAGAAATAAATACTTTTAGAAAAAATACCCTTCTTAAAACACAAGAAATCAAATACTCCTCTGAGCTTAATTTTCTGCTTTATGAATCTTGTACCAAAGTAATCAAACATCATGTGGCAACTTTTTGAAGCATACTTTTTCTCACAGCTTTTTATCAAAAAGGATGATGCAAAATGCGATGCAGTTTTAAAGTTGAAGCTAAAACAAGCACTAAACGAAAATCCGAACTAGGTGCAAGCTAGAGGACAAATATGAACTTGAATTAAAAAAACTAGAAAACCACATTATAAGACAATACAACACTACGTAGCCTAGCGTTTTGGATTTAAAAGACTATCTATTTATTGTGGTTAGGCTCTATGTTACCGAAATTATTAATAACCTAACGAATTGCGAATTGGTACGCACGTTCCGAAATATGGTACACCTTCGTACCAAATCGCCAACTTTAGTGAACCAATGCAATCCAAGACAATTGCACCTTAAAATTTGTTTCTAGAGGAATTTAATATAGACACGTAAAATATTGATGTTATTTTTATTAATTTCAAATTTGAAAGTATTAAATTTCATATTTCAAAACAATTACAGAAGGTTAAGCTAGATTTAACTAGATATTGACTATTACGAAACTTAATATGGTGGGGCTCGGATATGCTTAATTAACTTATGAAGACTACTCCTACCGTACCACGTTTTACAATATGTAGCGTACCACATTTTCGTTTTCATTCTACATTCCGGAATGATTTGTGTTACGGGTTTGCTTAAGATGCTTTCTTGCTTTACTTGTTTCTTTATTCCCTTTAATCGTGTTGGTGTTGATAGGTTTGCTTAAGATGCATTTTCCTTATTGCCATTGCAGACGTTCAACGAGGTGCAGAAGTTACTTAGCAAAACCAATGGGCAAGTGGTTGGAGATGTGATGACACCTGCACCTGTGGTTGTTCATGAATCCACTAATCTTGAGGATGCTGCTAGGTCTTTTCTCTCTCTATCGTCCACTTTTGAGATATCTGTTGTTTACATTCCTATTACTGCGATTATATTGTGCTACATGTGTTGTAAAATGAAGAGATGAATGGAAACGTAACTAATAAGTCTTGTGTGCATCCAGCTTACGAACAGAAACTTTTTCTTTTCTCCAAATTCTTTTTCTTCTGTCAAAATTTCCCCCCCAAATATAGTTTTTAGCTATCAGCTTAAGAATTTACAGCTTCTGAATTCTTGATCTGCTCTGTATAATTCTCAGGATGTTGCTGGAAACAAAATATCGAAGACTTCCAGTTGTAGACTCTGAAGGGAAATTGGTAAGGATTTATAACCTTATTTTCCGGGATGAGATCCCCTTCGTAATGGTATTCTCCATAACTCTCCATAATAAATCTCAACCCTTTATATGCATTAAAACAAAGTCAATAGTTCAATTTCTATCTTTCCCTTCCCTTCGTTTCAAACATTTCTCTCTAACTGCTAGTCACTTTAATCAAATGAATTTGGAAGAAACTAGGAATTCACAAATCTTGTAAATGTAAAAGTCAGAATTTCAATTAAGTTCATGTTTAGCTATTTATTTCCAATTAAATGTTTATGGTTTAAACTAATTTCACTCTTAGTCCCACATAACTAAATAGTATATTGTGTACATTATAATAATCCAATTAGTTAAATTTTCAATAAGTAGCAACTAACATGTAAAGATAGCAACAACATATTTTAGTTCAATTGGAAAAAATAGAACGAAAAACGAATTTTATAGGAAAAGAGGAGCCAAATAAAAGAGAAAAAGTTAACATGTTGAGTCAAATAGATAATTTTATTTTTACGTGTTATGAAGGATAATGGAGCATAATGAAGGGGATCTCGGCCCCTTTCTCCCCATTTGATTTTTCATTTGACAACTCTAGAGAAACAATGTGTTTCTCATTGGAGAATCATAATAGTATTTTTATATTTCTAAAAACTTTATTGAAATGCTATGCTATTCATAATTTCTCTATTGAAAAAATAATTTTTTTTAGTAAAACTATAAAACCCAATTAAGAATTAGGAAAATAAATTTATTTTTTTATGATATATAATTATTGTAATAATTTTTTATAAATTTTAAATAAAGATTGGTCTGAATAATTTCTAAAATATAAATCTAAAAAACTAAAATGTAAAAATTAAATGAGAGAGCGAGTTGGGAATGCTCTAACCATGTTTGCAACATGCACAACCTGATTGTAATTCCAATTATTTGATTTTATTTTATTTTATTAATAAAAGTGACAAGTTATATAATACATTGAACACGGATTACAACGTATTGGAAATATGATTACAAAATTACTTACCTTTACCCGTATAGGTCCTGCAGAGAAGGTGTAGAGAGAGAGAAAGAGGGGCATTTGTGAGCAGAGGAGAGACTGAATGACAGAACGCAGCATAATTAGTTCTTTCTTCGATTTAATATCTTTAAGGGTAACAATTTCAGAATAAATTATACGCCCTTTTTGCAGATTTATAAGTTTATTACACTTTAAAGTCCAAAAGTCATAAGTAAGTTAACCCATAAAATTACCAAAATATTCATAGCTAAGCCCACAAATGTAATTTACCAAGGGTTATTTGTGTAAATACTTTTCCTCTTGTATATATTTTGCTCATAAATATTTTTGAAAATTAAAAGTGCTAACTTACCATAAAAAACCAGCGTGTATTATTAAGACAAAATTACCCTTAAACCAGTGTCCATTAAAGAAAACTCACACCAGCAATGTTTGACAAACTTACATTTTTCTCGCACCCTTTCTTCGGCTTTATTTATTTATGTACTTTTGGGTGCAATCATGGTACAGCAATCAAATGCCGAATATTAAACAGGAAAGAGCGATTGTTTCCCCTTCAATTGGAGGATATTGAAGGTTTGAAATACTAATCAAAATTTAGTTCAAACGTTAGTATACTAAAAAAAATTTTGCCCATCTTTTCATTTCTCGATGAATAACCTCTAATCTATAGGAGTAATGTTTGAATATATTCTTAAAATTGCAACACACTAATAGATGTCACTATATTTTGTGATGCTTCTCAGCCAAAGCCATTGTCATTGGTTTCAGCAATCATGTCAAAATATGGTGAATCAAAAAGTAGTCTCTCTCCAAAGAGTAGAGGCAGAAGATTTCTCAAACAAAATAGAAATTAACAGTCTAATTTTTATTCATTTTTCTACCCAATTCCAGAAAACAATGAATAGAAACTAATCATTTAACCACAATCGCAATTGAAACAACATAAACCAGTTAACCAAAATTTGACAATTGTTAACGGGATACAGTACAATAGCTCTGAATGATCAAACAGTCCATTCAAATCCAGCACACAACTGACATATAATAAACTGGAAACTGATTCTCTAGCTACAGAACCAAAAAGGGAAAAAGAAACAGCAAGAGAGGGTTGTATAACTTAACCCCTATTAACAACATTAACACCTACAGTAAAGGCCAGCGCAAGAACAACTCATGCTAAGTGTTCTCAACAAGAAATAAACTAGCTAGATGGTTCTCATCTCAACGATAATTAAGTATTAGTGACAACAAATCTACAACCATTATTCTGCTACTTCAAATATCAGACGGTCTTCATAAACTTCGAGCTACCTTTTCATAGAGATCACGAGGCCAGTTCCGATTCAGGTTGTTTGCAAGAAAATTTGCAATCTGCAGTAAACAAGCAGTTACTTGTCATGGAGTGTAAAATGTCATCTATACTTGGCAGAAAATAATAGCGATCTTCTTTTATGAGTTTGAACTTGCTATACCAAAATTTACTCAATACTTAAAACATTGATAATTAGGCTAAAATGTACTTTAATACAAAACCACCATACAAGAAAGTATCCCAAACATGTTAAACTTGTAAGCATATTCTCAAGCTGCTACATTCCAAAAACCTGGTTCACCATTACTGAAGAAGATACCATTGCATGTATTCATTTCAGTACAATTTCATACCAAAGAAGATTGGCACAATTGTCAAAAAGGAAAAAGAAGCAAGGAACAGCTACTAATGGAAAAGACAGTATAATCAGAAAATGGAAACAGTAAAGAAAGATATAAAGCTGTTAAGACTACCTTGGTTCTTAATGCACGAAGTGATCCATCTGTGTCAGTGAGGTTGTCCAAGCATTGAAGGGCAACCTTAAGAAGGTCCGGCACACAGGCTTGAACATGGGGAGATAATGTCTGGAAAACATCACTTGATGTATCAGGCGTCCGTGGGTCCAAAGGAAGAAAGGGGATTTTGGCAACTTCTCTTATTGCATCTAAATAATGGCCTGCTCTTGCCAGAATATGGATGGATAATATGGCTTCAAGCTGCCTCAATACAATTTCTTGTCCTAAAACATGTTCTCTCTCCTGTAAACTGCATCCAAAACAAAGTGATTTTCAGCAAGAATTACATAAAAAGAACTTGAGCATGATGCCAGAAGTTTCAACGAAAGTTTAGAAAGAGTTGGTAATGAGTGCTGGAAGTTTTAGTATTATCTAAAATATAAGGAACTTTGGAAATGATCTATTGGATAAATTGGGAGTCAAACAGCCAGTCCCCTCAAAGCTAAGAATAGTGGACATCAAACATGAACCGCATGCAGCTTAAAAATAACCAAGAAAGATATGGCCATGGACTTAACAAATAAAAAAGAAAGTACATGCAATGATAAAATTGACTGTCTACAAGAAAATTATAAATCAAAAGCTTACTCAAATTTTGCAAGTACCTGACTTCAGGAAAATATTTGTGCATCTCCAAAATCTCACTCCCCGAATGAATTAGCCCTGCAGTCCGGCTCTCACCATCCAATCTACCACGTGATAGTGCACATATGGCTTCAGAAAGGCACTTATTTATGGTGTCTAAGGCCATTGCAAATGCCCCAACTCTCTTCTGAATTTCTATGGACTGGATTTAATGAAAGAAAAAGAAGAAAACCCATTATGATGTAAGCGTCATGAATGAAACAAGAATTTTAGAAAGCTTCGGAACAAATATCAAAGAAGAACCTAGAGTGCAATAAGAAAGCCAACTCATGGAAAGAAAAAAAATCTCAAATCTGAAGAGGAACAAAGAAGAATCAAAAAGGAACAGACATAGTCCCAAGTCCCAACTCCATTAAAAAGAAAAAAGAAAAGGGATAGTTTCTCTTCTTAAAGAAACTAAAAAAGAAATTCAAAAGAAACTAAAAGAAATAGCATATGGATCTTAAATGTTCTTACTGAAAAATGGGGGATTCAAGTAAATAGAAGGTTATAAAAGCAGAATAAATCATAATGGACAAATCACAATCGAGAGAACGTGAAGTTAGACGTTGGGTTTCACAGATCATTTAAACAAAAACTCTCAACTAGGACTATAAGACAGGATCTAAAAGCTGATGAGATAGAATTATAAAAGGAATAGAATCCTAAAGGACGGTAGTATGCGTAGACAAGGACAGGTAATTACTTGGTCATAAAGGCCAGCCCCCAGACACTGCCGAGCAGCATCAAGGAGAAATTGTTGCCTAGTTTTTGTGTCAACCAAGAACCTTCCAAGTTCACCCTCTTCTCCAGCACCACTTGGACCAAGTAAGAACTGAATCCCTCCGTCACGTAACAAAAGTTCTGTCAGGAGTTGCTTCAGCATCAAGCTCCTCTGCCTTTGCTGATCATCATTACCTCTCCCACTCCATGACAACTGCCCACCTCCCAAAGCAGCTGCAGCTTGTGCAAAATATTCCAGAGCCATTGAGAGATCACCATGGCGCAGATATGCTGATCCATATTGCCTGATTATGCTAGATGCCTCCGCAAGAGCATCCATTACCCCTAGTTTTTGCCCTGTCCCAGCATTGACAGAGAAAGCCCCATGGTCGGCCATGGCAATAGATATATGCACAGCATCTACGTTATATCCTTCATCTCCAACATCCTTGGACAAATATAAAACTGCTGGAAGCAACTGGATACTTAAAAGCAATACATAAGGGTATACCAAAGGGTCCTTTCCATTCTTTGTATAATGCGAGGGCTCAAATTTATTTAGGTAAACCTGCAAATCATCCAAAGCGTAAGAAGAATATCCTTCATTGAGGACGAAAGAACTGGACCCTTCCGGATAGTCTCTTATGGCAGACAATTTGAACCACAGGAAATCTTCAATGGTGGTGAAAAGTGTAGGAAATTCTCGAAGCAGACGGTCAACGTGCCTTCGAGAACCAGATATAATTGTGTATAACAGTAACTTTTTCTTGTCATATGCAGCTCGACCAACTCGATCACCCATCCTTAACAACTTTTCGCACTCTTCTGAAGCAGCAGCTGCCGTCTCTGGTGACACCATTCCTCCACCAGCTATCCATTCTGAAAGCTGATAGAAACACAGATAGAAACTATCAGAACCAAAAGAAGACTCTGTGCAACCAATCATGAATTTAAAGTACCTGAGGAGCAAAATGGTGCGAAGTACGAGATGATAAGGCAACATTCCTTGCTTCCTCATAATAACCAGTCCTCAAGCAGAAGTAAATCTATAGTTAAACACAAAGAAAGAAAGAAATCAGAAACAGCAAATTTATTATCTACAAACGTTTGACAAACAAATTACACAAAAATTTTGTCCATCCCTAGCAATGTTTAGATTGATTCTTGCTCATTTCATCCTTCAAATATCAAGATTCAATAGCAAGGGAAAACACTTGCAAACTGCTTATATCGGAATATAACAGTAGTATTTGAACTCTATGTACGCACGTATAGTAAGTTTGGTACTGAAATCTAGGCAAATGTGAACAACTGTTTACCTGTTTGTCAACCACTCCCCATCCAGCAAGTCCGAGAGGAATGGAGATAGAATGAAAGAGGGAAAGAAAGTGAAGGAAAATAAATGAAAAACATTCTTTGCATGTTATGTTCAGCATGTCTTGGTTGAATAATCACATATACCAATATTATGTCACAAAAAATCAAGGGAAAAAAGAAAGTTGGGTGGAGACACTGCAAGCAGAATAATTAAAGATCTGCAGGTAAATACCTGTTGCCATGTAGTATCAACTGGAGGCTGCCGGCAAGCATCACCTGCATCAAAATCTAAAACCCCATAATCCCTCAAACGGACCTGCATAGAAATAAACAATAAGAAGTCACAGAACAATTAATTAACCACTAAAAGAACAAGCTTTCTTTGAAATAATACATTAAGTTAGCAGCATTCAATATAAAAAATCAGTAAACCAACCCTAAGAAATGCACGTATTTTCTGCAAATTTCCAACTGCACCACCAAGAGCAGCCTACAGAGAAACAACTAGTATTAGCATCAACATACAAGTCAGAGCAATCTAGAGCACGGGGCTCCATATTTCTTATTCGTTATAAGCAAATAGATACAGTAGATGCAAGATTCAAAGGCAACAATGCATCAACAGTTCATTAGATAAGTGGGAAAGAAGCAAACAACCAAAATAAGTTACCTGGGCAGGATGACTATGGATTGTGTCAATGATGTACTTCTCGTGCCCCCATTCCAGGTGGCGTCTTGCACCAATTACTAAAGACATTTTCTTAGAAACGTTCCAATGGACATTTGATACCTCACCCATTAGTTCCTATAAAATAAGCAAATGCAATCAAAACTAGCAAACCAGTGGGAAATAGTGGGAGAACTTAAAAAAAAGAAAGTAAATATACCTGAATTAGGTGCCATATTTTCTGCATGCTAACTGATTTTCCAGTAGAAGCACCAACACCAATACTCTCATAAGTGCTCTTGAAAGCATTAGCAGGCTAACGAAAAGAAAAAAACACATCAAGTTGTTGACAGAAAATTTTCAAAGAGGGGGTGAGAGCCAATGTGCATATAAAATACAAAACTGAACTTAGCTAGCAGAACTCCAAAAGCCTAACAACTAAGAGATAAATATGCTTTTACTATCTGTCTCTTGGAATTAGCTTGGTAACCGAATAAAACTTATCATCTCCAATGCTCTGGCAAGTTTCAATGGAAAACCAAGGAACTAGAGAAAAGGAATAAATTAGAATGAATTTCTAGACAATGCAGGAGGATAGCAAGAAGGCCTTACTTTAAATGGTAAACCACGCTCTCTTGCATTATTGAGGTTTTTAACAACTATAGCATAGGCTGCCGCTTTTTTCTCAAGGACAGGCTTGTCACCAAGGGGTACAAGTTCCATGCTAGATTGACCAGATGATATCTGGCGGCTCGGGGTCAAAGATACAATTGGACCTGGCGGAGTCTTCGCAGAACTTGAATCAACCAAATTGGTCTTAGGTAAGGCGGATATTCGGCTTAGACTCTGAAGGAAGTCCCTTTTTTCCTTTTGCCAGTCGTCCTGTCACAATGAGTACCATACAGCCATCAACAAAAGATAGCCAGATTATCACAAAAGGTCCACAACCAACAAGAACAACAGTGATTGTGAGGAAGACACAGAGTAAAATGAACTAAAGATCTTATAAAGCCAAACGATGACAAAGTAACCTCCAAAACGCTCATCATGTGATCATTAAAACTTCTAAGGTTGTCCTTCTGAGCTTCCTGAATGGCTGAAACCATTGCCATCTCATGTACCTACAGTAATTGTGTTGTGATTCAGTACATCAAAACAATTATATGCAGCCCAAGAGCAGAAAGCATGCACTATGAGTGGATCACCGAGTTATAGAATCTATAAGAAGTGGTCACCATAACAAAGACAGTACCATCACCACATTAAAAGCACTGTTCAAACAGTAATTAATAAAAAAAATAAGCAGAGCACATACATCAAGAGAACCATAATAACCTCTACACTTCAGAAGAAACAAAGATTGGAAAAAGATGTGTAAAATAAACAAAAGTGTATACAAACAACACAAGCACATGAAAGCTAAGATTCAAGAATTTAAACTATGACAACAAACGATATTCCTTAACAAGAAAAAGCACTAATTAACAAAAGCTGCAGCTGAATTACCTGCTGCAAATACTCTTCCACGCTTGTTGCCTCAGCAGGAAAAACATCCTCAAAAGTAGTCTTCAAGACAAAAAAATAAGAAACGTAAAGGCAGCAGATGAATAAAGAGCAACAGACAAGAAGAAACTAAACGATGCAAGAAGCCAGAAAATCCATTCAAAACCTATAACTAACCGAACACAAAAGTACAAATTCTATACATGACTTAAAAGAGGAACAAACTACTAAATGAGTACTGAATAATCCTCAGAACTCTAACATGAGCCAATACCGGTTTGGAACATGTATATGATTTAAAGAAAATCTTTATGCTACCTTATTTTGCAGAAACACTATCCAATCTGCAATTCTACATACTAGGCATTGTTTTTGAGAAATCCCTTGTAGAGTAGGTCACTTTGTAAACAAACAATGCACACTTCCCCGCAAAGTTACAAAGAAATAGAAAGTTCACACTTGCAAAATAGTTCTCCGGTGGATCTCAAACAGACAAATGTCAAAGAACTTATTTCAATGTCGGTGGTGGAACAGATGAAGACAAATCCGGAGTGCTGATTCTAAACCAAAAGTGATGTCCTCTAAAACTAAAACTTCTGTTCAATCTAGAGTGTAATGTTCTCTATCAAGTATATGTATGTATCCCTTTACAAAGTATGCAGATGGTCTAATGCATAATGGGAAATTGGCTTTTCTACGTCAGATGTGGCAATATTATGCCCCACTGAATATTTACACACATTTTGCACAGATCATCCAAATTCAGATAAATACTAAGCTGCTTCGTATTGTAAATCCTCAAGTCGAAGATATAAATAGTTTACCTTCAATTCAAAAGATTTAAGATCCCGAGCGAGCTGCTCCGCATTTAATCCTTCGCGTGCCAATAGCCTGAATATAAATAATAATTGTTTCATTGGTATATAATATCTAAAACCATCAATTAAACCTACTCCAGGATCCAATCCCGACATGCACCCAGAGGCCAATGTTAAAAAGGGGTCACGTTTCAAAGCTTGTTTTCATTATAATGTAGAATACATGCTACTTATCTATTCATAAGAGAGAGAGAATACATCAGAGCTTCGTTTCGTGCAAAGACTTTTGGCAGTTCATTTGACCAGGGGGGGAAACTTTATCTACGGAAAATCCCTGATCCGGACAAACCATACTTATTATCACAAAGGAAAAAAACATCCAATCATATTATGTCCCCCAAAATAACTTAAGTTACAGTTACAATTTTTTCAAAATATATTTCAGATGGATGCTGATGGCCTCAGCTAGTCCTCAAATAAAAAAAGTTAGCTCTAGGTTCATAATATGATACACATGTGCCTATGTATAAAATCGAAACCCACGTAGAACAACGAGAAATTAGATCACACATTTGAGAAAAAGATTACCACACAAAGGCACAAGATGTTGCCACATAAGAGTTTGTACACTGTATGTATATATGATTGTTTGTACGCGTATCACTACTCTATAACAATTTACCTAGTAGCAGCAATGGATTGAGTAGGAGCTTCAGTTCTTAGGGTTTTCGCTTTGAGCTTTTTCGACAGTGCCTCCAATTGGTCCAAGTTCCTCTGAGAAAACCACCCCCAAAAAATTGCAAAAGAAAAACAGGCAAACAAACATAATGCATAAAAGATATGTACATACAAACACATGCATATACATAAATATATATATATATATATATATGAGACTGGGGAGGAATCTCTCTTGACTCGCAAATTGAAGACTTGGACCTTCTAGTAGATGCGAAAGAGTAGGAGACAAGAAATGCCACGTAGGCACTTTGAATCGGGTCAAACATTTTTGAAATAGAAAATCAAATCATGTGGTGCGAATGTTCTAGTTTTGACGATAATAGTGATGTTTCTGCCAAGTATTGGAAACCTTTTCTGTGGTGCTAATATTATTCTATTTTATTTTAATAATAATAGTGATATTTCTGCAAAGCGTAGACTAGTGTTGGGGATTTTTCCCCTAGTTTGAATTAGAAAATCGTGTGAAAGCCAATATTATTAATTGGTTTTACTTTAAATTTTAAGACCAGTCGTTGCCACTGATTTGGCATCCTCTGGAAGTACAGGGAAAATTGACGAACCGTCGCATTTATTTGGAAAAACAGAAGAGATGCATTGAACGATTTTTTTACAAGAAATGTACGGGTTTTTGAAACTATAATTGTTATCATTTTTCGTAAAGTTTATTGTATCTAGAAACTTCAAACACTGGCTGCGGTTGTCATTGAAGACGAGCTATTGTACACTGTTAGTTGCCACGTCATCTCGCCCGTGTGGTCATGCATATAATTCTTAGTAAGAAACTAAATCTTTTAAAATGATGAAGAAATAGTAGTGAACTTTCTAGGATTTAAAAATCCTAGATATTAGTGAGTTACCAGTGCCCAAAAGTACTGAGAATGAGATAATTGAATTTATATGTAATATCAACAATAACTTATGTGTTTTTAGTTGATTATATTACAAATGCTGTTGAGGAAAATCTCTCCCCTGATAATTACATATAGCCATTAATTTTAAAGGTATGTGCGAATGGGTTTTGAGTTGGGGAAGAGAAACAAGTTTGTGGATTTTTAACAATGGAATTGGATTTGGTGAGTATATGTGTTATGCTTTAGTTCATATGTATATGCGGGGTTCGGGGATTGTGATGTTGCCTGCCACGTGCTCAATAGATGCCCGAGAGAGGCGTTATATTGTGGATTGCAATTATGCATGCTTATTCTCGAAAGACCAATGTGGAATTAGCGCGGAAGTTGTTCGATGAAATGCCTGAGAAGGATGTAAAGCCTTATTATTCTATGATCTTGGGGAATGCTGATCTGGGTTTAGTTCTAGAAACTCTTTAAGGACATTCTATGAAAGAAATTGAGATAGTTACATGGAATGTGATGAGCTGCAGTTACGCAAGTAAGGATTATTTTGAAGAAGCATTAAAACTTTTTTGAGAAAATGCAAAATTTGAATGTAGATTCCGATGATTGTAAGTTGGTGAATGTAACTATCTTCCTGTGCTCACAATCGAGCTTTGAGCCTAGTCAAGTGGTTCATGCTTATATCAAGAAGAATCGGGTTATGTCATTGGCTTTCTACTCTTGTTTTCTATGTTCAACATTCAGCCGAAATTTCAGTACTGTGGGAGTATGTTGTATTTACTCGGTTGATTCGGGTTTCTACAAGGGAGGTTTAGGAGCTTGCTGGTGTGGGAGACTTTATTGGGAGCTTGTAGAAATTATGGTGATATTGAAATGTCGGGAACATATTATGAAGAAGCTCTTTACTGCTGGAAAATCTGATGAAATTTCGGTAAATTATACATCTGAAAGTTTAAATTTATGAGCTAACTTTTCTAGAGGCTTAAATTTTCAAGTCTTCTGAAATGGAAAGGAAAAACCGAGGAATGTTTT
>MKEJ01100411.1:0-13087 GCA_001753735.1 Embelia ribes | reverse complement strand
GCTCCGATGATGAAGAATCTACACTTAGAAATCGGATTCACCTTTGGGTACTTGATCAAATCGGACCTTGAAGTCTCAAGATTTTCACGGCCCCTTCTTTCTCTCTCTATTATGATTTTTAACCTAAGAAAAATAACCCCAAATGTGTTATTTCACGCCACTTATGTTAGTCAAAAATCATTTTGATTGATCCAGTTCCAACTTTTGGATCGATCAAACAACTAGTTAGATCAATCGGATTTACTGGAATTTTGAGAGCTCTCAACTCGAGCTAAAAACTTCCATAAATACTCGTAATCAACACTAGACACTAATAGAAGTGTTTCCCAAGTTACGGAATATCGTTTGAGAGCCTAAAACTCAATTTACGCGACTTTACGCCACTATCAACAAACTCAATTTGAATGCCTAAAACTCAATTTACAGAATTTTTTAGTGTCTTTTTTTTCTCTATCATCATTTCCCTCCCAAAAATATTTTAATAATCCTTCTAATTCTTATCTCGTTTTTCTCCAATCTATTCCTTTTATTATTTCCTTCTAAAATTCCCCCCTCCCCAACTTGAAGGGGAGTTAATTTTGTTGAAGATTTTAAGATTAACGAAATAAATTTGTCTGATTTGCAAATTATATTTTCATGATCTCGAAGATAAAATTTTTGATGATTTAACAGTATGAAGAATTTTGTTCAGTAAGATCGTTCCATTCTTTACACTTTTTTCTTGAAGGATAATATTATAATTAGAGTTTATCGTGGAGGCAAATAATTGAGTCACTGATCAACTATGTTAGATTTAGTTTCTAGATTTTTATTTTTATTTTCATTTTAAGTATTATAATGATCTGTTTCCTAATTTGTTATGACTCTTGTTTTAATAAAGAAGAATACATGATTATCCAAAAAAAGAAAAAAGAAAAAAAAAGAAGCATACATTATGTATTTCATAACATCAATGTACTTGGTCCATATAATTTCAATTGTGACATTGATGTCCTATGTTATGGAATAATATAATTGGTTCTTTTTATGAAAATGAAATCAAATGATCCGAATGTGATTTAATTATGAGTAAATTAGTCGTTTCAAAATCACTTGCGACTTTAGCATTTCATACTCCAACCCTCTTAGGATTCTTAATATTATAAAGGGTAAAATTCATTTTACCTCCTATCTTTGAGTCCTATTTCAATTTATTATTTCTCCTTTCATTTGTTACAATTTGACCCTTATTGTTTAAATCTCATTTCAACTTGCCCCATATCTTTTAATTCACCTCCAAATGCTTTTAGTCTCTTGCCAATATGCTCCAATTTTTTTTTTCTCATTTCAATTTACTCCTATCATTAATAAATTTAATTTTAATTATAAATATCTTATAGAAATAATAAACTATTGTTTGTTAAAGAAGTTTTGGCATAGATATAGATTAGTTAGGAACAAATGATCAATAAAAACACATCTTTTTACCTTATCATAAATGTTTAATTATATAGGTAAATTGACTAAATAATATATTTAAAAGATATATTAAAAGGGATGCACGACAATTAAATGATCGATATTTCCGTTAAAACGCTTTCAAGAAATTATTTCTATTATTTCAATTACTTATTATATTATAATATAAAAATTTTATAATTATAGGGGTAAATTGAAATTGAAAAAAATATATAAAAAATTTGGAAAGAGACTAAAATGATAAGGGGTAAATTGAAAATATACGGGACAAATTGAAATAAGAATAAAAAGATATGGGCAAATTGAAAAAAATAAAAGGATAAAAGACAAATTAAAACAAGCCCAAAGGATACGGTGCAAAATCAACTTTACCCTACTATAAAAATACTATAAAATGAAACAAACCAGTATTTTTCTTTTTTTTTTTTGAAAAGAAAATTAAAATTGGGATTAATATTGTGCTTCAATTTACATTATGGAAACCATTGATGTTATTCACTTGAAGCAGTGAGACGGAGCCAAAAGTTTTTTTTTTATTTTATTTTTATGTTTTTGGATAATTAAAAAATTTTCTCAGTCCTTAACTTGAAGGTTCCAAAATGAGTCTATATAACCGAAAACAATTGTTTAAAATATGCAAGTAATATCAAAGCAGATGCTCTGTAGCTGCTGAAAAGCTGCTTGAAGGTGATTGGATTAAAAAGTAGTTGTTAAAATTAAAACTTAAAATTTCGAGTATACAAATTTTAAGGTCTAAAGCCTACTAATCCCGGCAATTAATTTTTAACCATCCGTTGAAAACAGAGGTAGGTGAGGCATGCCACTTGTGTTGCCCTCATATTTAATTAATTTCTTCGTCAAAGACATACGTCCGCTTCTCTCTCATTTTCTCAACAAATAATTTCATAAATCACCGCAACAACAGTGCATTGCTGAGAAAGAGTTATATATCCCTAAAACCAAACCAAACCAAACCAAACACGTTGATAAAAGCACCAAGAGTTGGGGATTCTTGTTCATGCACGAGCGAGATGGAGGCGGCCAAGGACACCTGTAAGCAAGGAAAGCAACCGAGAGCGATCTGCATTGGAGGAGGAGCAGCGGTTTGGGGCGGAGTAGCGGTTGTTGCCGCTGTTGTAGTGGCTTCATATTCTGCAATTAAAAACTCGAGGGAGCGAAGATCAAACGGAAAATTAACTGCCACCGCAGATAAGCTCAACAAGTCGGTCAAAGCCTCTGTACTAGTTTTGTGAAATCTATATACCCCAGAAATAGATCTTGATTAAGACTTATTATTTAATTTTGATCTAATATTTTGGAAATGGACGCATCATGAGTACACATTTTGTATCTTTATTTTCTTGTTCATCAAGAAATTGGGGCCAGTGCCTGTAGGTTGGTTCACACCGTAACCCTAGTAGATCCGTGTTTCGAGAGACATGGTACAATGTAAATATGAGATTGTGTTCCGACTTGTAAAAGGCAGAAATGCCAACTCAACCATTTGTTGTACCATGTTGACAAGGACGTGACGATGAACATACTCAGCCAGACATCACGTTTTCATTACATGATTGTTTCTGTTTTACGTGCCTTCCCTTGGGTATTCAAATAATTGTTTTTCTAAATGACCCATTTTGAGTAGTCATTATGTGTTCCATGGAATAATTTTCCAGTAACTCGAGTACATCAATATTAATAGGTAAAACTAACACAAATAGCATATATTGTAGTTATCCGGACATGCTTATTATCATACTTAATTTCTATACAGAAAAGAGTTCAGAATGAGAGAGATTATACATCAGAAAATTTAGCATAACAAACTACATTTATAATTACTAATTCACATTTTAATTTTATTGTCAACCAGTAAGATGACATTTCTTAAGCTTATTGACCAATTGATTTTCACTTGCAGAGGGAACAGAGAAGCAGAAACCAAGAATGAAGCCAGGACTATAGAGATTATGGGAAAGTTGAGAGAAGACAAAGCTAATGGCGACAACAAAGCACTTGCTGGAGAAGAGGAAAAAGGTGAAGACGCTGTAATCAATAGTACAACTGAAAAGGACCGGCTATCAGCAGGAGAGGAAGTTAATGTCCGAGTAATTGAAGGGGACGAGACAATCAAGGTGATGCCAAGAAAACCGAGGGTTGATGCTCATTACAAAGAGCAATTCAACCGAGAACAAGATCATGAGTGTGGAGAAAGCGTTGTGAAGAAAGATGAAGAGTTAGAGGACGAAATTGAAGTGGACACTCCAATGACATTGAGCGGTGAAAACGGAGAAGATAGTGACAAGAACAGTAGTATCAATGAGGATGGGGGAGACAATGCACAGAGAGGTTCACAGATGCAATACATGGGAAAAGAAGCAAAATGCGTTCGCAAAGAAGATATTGAGAGAAAGGAGGGAGTCATAGAAACAGCTCATCAGTTGAATCAATTCACAACTCGAGGCAAATTAGAGGTCACAGAAGAAAAATCAATTCATGCAGAGGAAGAACAAGAATATGATGATGGAAAAGGTATGCTGGAAAAAGAAGAATCAAGTGACACAAATGAAGAAGATGACAACGATGAAGATGAAGATGAAGATGAAGATGAAGGTGAAGAGAGCTCGGAGGGAACAGGTGACTCCTCCATGGAGTCCAATATCAACGCAATATGGCCGGCTGAAGCAATTGATGATGCATTAATGGACATTAAACAGAGGACAATCAATACTCAGATATCGGAAGAGAAAATCGATTACATAAAAGTGGAAATGAAAGAGAAGGGCATAAAGAATGGTTACAATGCCACTAACCTTTGTGAAGTTGAATATTCTGGCAAAACCATATTCACCTCCCTAAAGAGATGCATGAAAGAACTTCCATTCTACTCATTCTACTCGTCAAATGCAAGAGTTTGGTTATGGGCAATGCTGGTATTGGCACTAGCACTTGCAGCACCACTGGTACTTTCGGCTGGGGAAATTATGAAGCTTGCGCTTGTCATATTCTTTGTAGTTGGTCTCTCACGAGCTGTGGACGCTATTATGTAGCCGTAGTTATAAGATAGAAATTCAAAGGCTTACAAGAAGCTGATCTAAGCTTTTTGCTCGAATACAATTTTATATTCTCTACTTTATGTACTTGAGTAACTTACTAGAAACCATATTCGCAAGCAAATTAAGTTTTCAATATGCATCCCAAGCTGCATACAGCTCTCAAGCAACAAAAGTAAAAAGCCATCGCCATCATCAGAGATTATCCGACAATCGCCTTAAAACAATTGCTGCTATGAATCAAGCCACAAGGAAAGAACACTCAGAACATTCCCACCAGCCTTTCTCATTTGATTTCTACAAGTAACTTTATAGAAACTCATTTCTCATGTTAGAAATCCACATTTTAAAAATTACCCACACCAGTCTTTATATAAAGATTGCTAAAGAATTTTAAAATAGTTATATATCATATAATAAAATACAAAAATATGATTTCTCGAATCATAACTAGGGTTTTATAGTATTTGTAAATCATGAAAAAATAAAATTAAAAGAGAAATTGTGAATAGTTGATTTTTCCATCGAGAAATCTATTATAGAAATTCTGAAAAAGTTTTCTCAAAATACAGAAAAATAGAAAGACCGTTGTGGCACATTTTTCATCCTAAGTTCTTTCTCAAATGAGAGAAATCATACATTTAGAAACACTGTTGTGAATGCTCAGATGCACCAATATCATTTGGAGATTCAGAGAAAAGAAAGCCAGGATACAAGACAAGAAGGATGAAATTTTGAATAAAGTTGCATCCAATATCTGTATTAACGTTCACTTTCCTCTTCTTGCAAGTATATCTTTACATGTATATTTATGTATTTGTCTTCTATATATAAAATCCCCCGACAACAGACTTCAACATGTTTTCTACAGCTGTGGTTCATAACTCTCACAACCATTCAACAAACAAAAAGAAACTGAAAGAACTGATCGCCAAGATATGTACTTACTGGACATGCCTAAGATCTTTTCTTAGCACAAAACTCCATACCCAAGTTTCAAGTAGCTCGGCCAAAAGTTGGACTATATTCGATTAGCATTCACGAATCTGTTGGTTCACAGATGAGCAAGGCCAGCTGCAACCGGTGGACCATCCCAAGACACCAAAGATAAGATCCACTTGTGAACAAGCACTAGCCTGGAACACACACATTAGAAATAAATTTCCTAAAACGTATGAGAAAAATACCATTCCAACAAAAGAACTAAATAGGAAATTAAAGGAAAAAAATCAACATTGTAACTCAAGTTCATTCCACATACCAAACTCTCCAGGCTTCCTTCAACATGAAATAGCATAACAGCCATCCCTCTTCCTCTATCCATCTCCGCCTGCAGAGAGATTTTACTTTGTTGTGACAGACACACATATCAACATAGCAGAGTAATTAACAACGAAAAGCAACAAATGCAAACAAAGTCACCTAAATGAATTTTGATCGACTCACCACGCAAGAACATATGGTAATTCCTACAGCTGCCAATGTTGTTGTAATATCAGCCATAATGCCTGGCATATTTATGTACAGAAGAATTAGTAGCCAAGAACACATTCAGCAATCGAGATGCAGGTGTGATTAGTAATGCCTTGAGTTCTTTTCATACTCAGGCATATAAGTTTCAACTTTGCAATCTATCAGAAATAAAAGGCTAATTTTTAAGACAGTAGTATAAGACTTCACAAAAATCATGTGACTGTGACAAATCTTTACTCAAAGTGCAACAATGGCCTTATTCATCTGAATATATATGCCCACGAACAGCACTTCATTTGCTGAGTTTCTCAATACAATTTCCTAGAGTATAGATACGGGACAAACATACGGAAATTACAATTGCTAGTTTGCATGTCCATTGGCAGGAGTCTTTAAACCCATGCTTAATTAATACTAACAGAAAATGGGCACAACGCTGCAAATTAATCAAAAATATTATCTTGGATGAGGAAAGAAGATATACCTTTTCGATCTATGCATACAACGCAAAACCACTGTATAGAATGCCCGTCAAGGTTGTGCCAATCAGCAACCTTGCTAGCTTTCCAGTTCTCCAGACCAGGCAAGACTTCCTTGTATATAGGGATATTAGCAAGTATCATCTTAACAACACCATTTCCCTGGGATAACATCTCACCTTGGGCTTTCAAACTCGTGTGCTTTATGTGCTTGTTGTGTTTTCCATTGACCTTAGGTACCTTAATGTTTGCATCTCGTGGTTGGAAAATATCAGTAGCATTAGTCTTTGATGAAGTCATTTCGACCACATTCATTAGTATCTTCTCCCAAGTGTATTTGTTACTTTTGGAGTAATCTGAGGGATCTTCTATGTTATCCTCTTTAGGTTCAGTAACAAACTCATTAACTTTATCGGAAGTTATTTCTGTTGCCGATAATTCTGCTTGTTCTCTCAAAAACTGGGCAAAACAGGAAAAAGAATATCACAAACAAGAGAAAAAAAAGGACATTAACAGCAGCACTCAATATTCTACAGAATATGAAACTCACTTTCATGATTTTGTGCCTGGCGCTACGTGTTTTTGCATGTTGCAACCACTGTTTATGCCTTTGAAATGCTGATTTACTAGAAAGTGCCTGGCATATAAAGAGTGAGACGCAAAGCAACAAAACCAACTCAAAGGGTTTCATGGTAGAGATCAAATGCCATCTTAGAAGCTGCTGAATAGTAGTTTCCTTTTCTATCTTATGGAGAATACTCTGGCCTGTAGAGTTGTAGCTTTCTCATAGATGAAGATATTTTTACTAGTGTGGTGCCAGACTTGTATATGCCAGGATCTTCTTACTTGAGGTGATTGTATCATTGGGAAAATTTTGCCAAACCATTTCAATTTCAAGGTATTGAAGAGCAAGCTGACGTGTCCCGGGTCACAGCTTGCCATACCTTTTGTTAAAGTGATGGTTTAAGAAGTGTCATAGTCAATTTGAGTTACTCTACATCTTTAGGGTGTGATAGTTCTGAGGGTGAAAAGTTTTGACGAACCAAAAATCATATCAAAACTAAATGATGTCACCTGGATTGAAATACAAAGGAGACTGCATATAAAAACAAAACTATAAAATGGATGGATTGATCAGAATGATATATACAAACTCACATTATAGGTTATTATCTCCACTACTTCTGCATTTGCAAGCACATGTGATGGAGAAACAAGATTACCATTAACCTGCCAACAGATAAATCAAGGAAGGAGTCGCCAAATTATGAAAACAGCTAAAACCAGTAATGGAAAATAGGACAACAATTTCACACGTACCTTTGCAGCAACCATCTTGTTACCAATTTCAGTATGTATCATATAGGCATAGTCAATAACAGTAGCACCCTTTGGAAGATTTTTAATCTGCATAAAATGTGGAAATAAGATACAGGCGGCACAATTTCTCTTCATACATGTGGTAATCATATGTTACCTCTCCTTTCGGTGTGAACACAAACACACGGCTACCTAAAAGATCTCTGGTGATAGTGTCCACAAATTCTCTAGAGCTCATATTGCCAACAAATTCTTCTTGCCATTCTCTAATTGCATTTAGCCAACCAATCTGGAGTGAAGAAATGAATTCTACCGAAGGTCAGGATAATTCAAATAGTTCATCAAGCAAACCCTCCAGGGATAACCAAGAGCAACCGAATTTAGAAAGGAAAACGAAATACCCTGAGGGCTGTGCTGGCGTTATCAAGGCAAACTGTTTTCCCTCTTGATGTTCTACTGTTATGAATAACATGTCCAGCAAGACCTGGAAACAAGCCTTTTCCACTATAATGAGCAGCAATACCCCTCTCAGCTATCAAATCCATGTCTTCAGTTCTTATCTGTCAAGAGGAAAAGCCCAACTTACAACCAAGTATTTTTAGCACCAAAAGAAACAAATGTGACATTAGTTCAAGAATCAGGACAAGAATTCTTATCAAGTTTTATAATAGGAAAAAAAGAAAAAAGAGACGACGTTGTGACAAGACTCTTGTTCAAAAGCCAAATTAAGTATAAATACCAACTAGTGGGCCACATTATTAATATAATAAAAGTAGAGCTACGCACAGCAATCACAACAAGTTGCACAGTATTTTCTTGCCAAGTGGCGTTCTATCTCTGTGACACAAATTAATTATTATTAATTATTAATAAATAAAAGATGATTTAATAGAAAACAAAAGGTTACATTCGTAAATGACCATTTATAACATCAAGGTTTCCTAACAGAAATAACCAAAAATCTGAACCGAATTTTGAATACCACAATTCTGAGACATTGCATTTTGCAACATTTAATGATGTGTCATCAAAGAAACTATACAACTTTCCCTCTATATATAGCCTTTGTTGATTCAAGCAAGCCTCTTTAGTTCATTCATTGAGGTATCATTTCTACTTCCATTTATTTATTAGGTAATGTAATTTATTTCTTCATTTATTCTTGGTCAATTATTTATTTAATAGTGAATATCATAATTTATATATATGCCTTGTAGATTCTTTCAATACATTCAAAATGGATTTACTATAATATACATTTCCCATATTTAAAAAGTATCCTCATAGAGGAAACTGGAAAGTTAGTTCTATAATTTACTATTTTTCAAGAATAACTTATACTCAACTTTTATCTCCTTTTAATGGATTCAAACATAAAATTAATCCTACTAAGATTTTGCATCTCAAAATAAATTCACAATATTTCAATAAAAAAATATCATGATTTTTCATTTCTATTAGTTGATTCAATATTAAAACACACGAAGCATGTACAATCTGTTATGTTTGGTTAGTGAGTGAACCAGAGAGAAAAAAAAAAAAGAGCTATTGTATAAAAAATACAACATTTATCCATACATAAAGAAAGTATCTATCCAGATTTTCCACCAAGTATACCACTACAGGTACAATCTTTTTCTATGGAATAATTCATAATCAAACATAAACATATCAAGAGTCGAAACAAATTATTATTTTCTATCAGGTGTCAAATTTAAGTCAAAATGATAGTTAAGTGTTCTTAATTATACCTAAAAATTTGAACATTCATAGTACTGAACAACAATTTGATCAAGCTCATGCCAAACTTTATGCTTTCCACATCCGTCTTACACTTCGGTGGTAGATTACATAGGCAGAAGGTGATACAAATTAAGAAATATCTTAATAATTAGTTTGTTTTTTATTTATATAGGATATCTTTTTATTGATTAGTTAGTTAATATTTGAATTGACTCGATTTGATTTGTCACTTTGGAATATTCTAGAAAATTTAGTGTCTATCTTAGGTTTTCTTAAAAGCTTATAAATAGGCTATGCGATGTAACTTTTCATGGGAGTTGAGTTGATTAAAAGAGTGTTGGATCTATTTTTTGTTTGGGTATTAGATCCCAATTTCTTTTGTTCATTTTTGTTAAAACGCTCACCCTTTTGTTCGTTTTTGTTAAAACATTCATCTATCTCTTCGGTACTCAATACCGTCCTACATCAATTTCAGATCTTGTTCGGCCAAAAGATATAGGAAAACAGAAAAAAAAACTCAGCTGTGTAGAAAGGACAAAATAAGCGCTGCAGTTGATAGGCGACGTTCTGTGCTATGGTAGAAGATTGGGAGTACTTTGGTTATTACAAGGTCAATCCCTGAAGTTGAAAATTTTAATCTTGGCCCTAAGGCTAAAGAGAAATTTCATAAAAGATTACAATTTCTGAATTTTCAAAGTTTTCAGATAGCCCCGGTAGTTTCAGAAAATTTCAGATTGACCTCCAAAGTATCTGGAAATGACTGGAAAGCCCTGAATTATGAAAAAATTGCAGATTACCCTAATAGTTTGAGAAAATTACTAAAGGGTCACTGGGGATTCACATATTGACAGAAAAGGCTTGGGGTTGAAAAGATGCTTTCAAACAATGAAGTTTTGGCTCAACTTTAGGAAGTTAATGAGCAAGGAGCACTGTTACCTGAGCCGCGGTTTGCTGTGGTACGCGGTATAGGTTCGGGAACGTGGTACGTGAGTACTAGCGGTATGCAGTTCGTTGGGGGTAGGCTTAGTTTACCTTCATATATACAAGTTAATTCTTGTAGACATGAAAGTAATATCCTCCTTTTATTTGCATAAAAAAAATATAAGTCAATTAAGAATTGAATTTTTATTCAATTTTTTGAATTTTATTTTCAATGTTAATTCTTTTTTTTTTTTGCATAATACTATTTCTCCTTTTGTATAAAATTTTCCTTTATTTTTAATGTTAAACTTTGCAGACTATGAAATTAAAAACGAGGAATTTCCTAAAAGAAACAATTTACGACAACTTTTCATCTTGCATTTCTCGATTTTAACAATAATATAAGTCAATTAAAAATTGAATTTTTATACAATTTTTTGAATTTTATTTTCAATGTTAATTCATGTCTTTTGCATTGTACTATTTCTTCATTTGTATAAAATTTTCCCTTATTTTTAATCTTAATCTTCGCAGACAACATTTCATCTTGCATTTTTCGATTTTAGCTACCATGTCATAGAAAAATGAGTAATCTAGTTGAATTTTGTTTTTCTATTGTTTATCTCTTTATGTTTTGCCCTATTTTCTTTTGTTTATAAGCAAAATAAATCGGGTTCGCCGGGTTCGCTAAAAGTAGAGAATTGAAACGCTACAATATCGTGTTCCGATACGAGAGAACTGGAATGCGGTACCAGGGGTGTCATGGAGAATCCGGTAACATTGGTAAGGAACAAGTAAACAAGAGTTCGCTAGTTTCCGGGATGAAATGAAGACAACATTTAACTCCTTTACGAAAGAAATTAGAGCAATATTTACATAATTTTTTAAGGGATTGGGAACTACATCTACAACTAAGGTTGCACCCGTTGTTGTCCCTTCTCTAGTAGAAATGATAGAACTTGCTCTTCCAATTGTTAACCCAGAAGAATGCTTATACGGGATTAAGATCAACCAATTCAACTTTGATGACAAAGCCAAACCCGAGGAATTTATCGAGCTTATCAATTTGGAAGAACTTGGATTTATTTCCAAAGATGTTTCTAAGATTATTCAAGTTTCCCTCGTCACACTTGCACTTTATGCCTATACTAACATATGGTGGATGATTGGGTTCCAGCTCCTCGCACTCTTTGAAGGAATAAAGTTTGGGGTCGAACTTTTTCAACCGAAGGAGAATGATATCTTTTAAGAAATATCTTAATAATTAGTTTGTCTTTCATTTATTTTAGATATCTTTTTATTGATTAGTGAGCTAAGATTTGAATTAATTTGATTTGATTTGTCACTTTTTAATATTATGGAACACTTAGTTTCTATCTCAGGTTTTCTTAAAAGCCTATAAATAGGCTTTGTGATGTTATTTTTCATGGGAGTTTGAGTTCATGAGAGTTGATTAAAAGAATGTTGGATCTCTTTTTGGTTTGGGTGTTGGATCCCAATTACTTTTGTTCATTTTTGTTAAGACGCTCATCCTTTTGCTCATTTTTATTAAAACGTTCATCTCTTCGGTATTCAATACCTTCCTACATCAGAAGGTAGTTTATTGTACTGGACATCTGCCTTATGCTAACCAATATATTTTTTTAAGATATCAAAATATGATTATTATTTTTTTAAATAAACTTTATCTCATGTGAAATTTGGGTTTCCATAATATATAATACCAAAATAAAAGATCAACTTACAGAAAAATACTCATTTGAATGCAAAGCAATATTATTTATTAATCGATAGATTTACATGATCATCCTTAAGAACATAGCCAATTGGATGAAAACAACGTATATCTTTACGTTTCGTAACGATTTGCGTTATTGGCAATATAAATGTAAAATTGATGATCTCAGGGTCTTCTGTTCGATCAAAACACAGGGCGTTATTCCCAAAGAAAAGCTAAGCACATGGAAAAGAGATTTCTAACATTCCAGTTTTTGTTTACTGGTGGAGGGCAAATTAAAGTTCAAGAAACTATCGCTAAGATTTTTTGATTAATATTTGGCACTCTGCTCCTAGTTAAGACTACTTTCTTGTCATTTCAACATGATATCATCAAAAACATATGCAACTTGCATATAAAGTGCTCTCAAGTTTCAACACCAATAATTTGCGCCACTAAAAAGTTAATTGCATGATTGTGGGTTCTCTTCTCTCTACTTCCATTGAGAAAAAGTTTATTCATTCCCTTAAACCATGGATGACCAATGATTTTTTTTTTCTAATTTTGGCAATTATTTTTGGAGAAATAAGTGGTTGTAGTGTTTGAGTTTTTCAATAATTGCTTTTGATTCCTCCAATTTGGGAATCTTATTTGAGTAATAGTAAAAGTGACATTTGTTTATGTTTGATACTTGAATGGTGTCACGATAAAAAAGTTATTTGATGGTTTGACTAAGATCTATATAGCATGAAGGAATACAAAAACATATTCATAGATAGTTCGACAATATTAGGGAAAATTACAAATTTTCTGACAACTTTTGTAATGTTTGTTTTTGTTATAATTAAAATAGTTTCACTATTTTGAAAAGAAGATATTTTTAACTCATAACAAGAACGGCTAGAAAATGAGGTTATTGTGAC
>MKEJ01100378.1:0-14314 GCA_001753735.1 Embelia ribes | reverse complement strand
TATTTAAATATATAATAATTTTATTTTTCAAATGTGTCCATATTTCATTTTCAACTTATCAATATATGTATGATAATATGTAAGAATACCTACATAGTGTAAAATCTCCACTTTCTTAAAAATTATCATATAATACCAAATGATACATCATATAATTTTAATTTTTATAACTACTATCGGTGCCCAATCTTAATTATATATGTATCATTTCTCTTAATTTCCCTAAAATTATTTTCCACTCATTAATCTATATATATTTTCCTTTTTCTAGAAAGACTAGAACATTTACCCTCCCTTGAACAACCGACCCACAACCAAAAAGGAGTAGAAAAGAGATTCCTAACCCACGGCCACGATCTCTCTCTCTCTCTCTCTCTCTCTCTCTCCATGGCAGGCAGGAGGCTGGGCTTGCTCTTTGCCCTGGTGGCTGTCGCATCAATCGCGGCGGCTAGTGGGAACTCGGAAGGGGACGCGCTGTACGCGCTGAGGAGGAGCGTGTCGGATCCGGACAACGTGCTCCAGAGCTGGGATCCCGAACCTCGTCAACCCCTGCACCTGGTTCCATGTCACCTGCAACCACGACAACCGCGTCACTCGCCTGTATACTCTCTCTCTCTCTCTCTCTCTCTCTCTCTCTCTCTTGTTTATACGTTTGGTGTTGTTTTTGGATTGATAGAAAGGAACAATAGCGGATCAACTTAAGCAAAAGATGACTTGATTGATTAATTTGGACTGGAAAGTGATTATGGAGTTAATGGAATTAGAAATGATCTTATTGAGGCTAGTTTGTGGTGGGAAGAGGGATAATTAGGGCTTTGTTGATTAAATTCGAGCTGAAAAATGGTTCAAAAACACGAAAATAGAGCCAGAGATGAACAATAGTCGTCCAAGTTCAAGGAGAATTCTATAGCAAACACCCTATTTTCTAAGGGATTGGATTGAGTTTGGATGGTGGGATATTGACCCTGCATTTAATTCCTAAAATTTAGGTTTTGCAGCAATCTGGAGGTGCTGATGGCAGCGAACCTAGAACAATTGAATTGAATATGTATTCAGTAATTTCAAATGGTGTTTTGTCTGCTGGTTTGTGGTTCGTGAAGGACTAGTTTCGAATTAGTGGATTCAATTAAGATGAAAAATGAAGAAAATGATTTTTTCCGAGTTGAAATATGTTTTTCTTCTGGTTGTCTACAAAGTTGATTGTTGATTTTCATGGTTGCTGTAGTGCAATCAAAATGAATATATGCACAATTAGTTTCATTTTGCTTTACTTCAAAGGATATGTTCTTTGAGAGTTCTTATTGATATTTTTTGGTTGGAAAATGTTCGTGGTGGAGTAATTCGACGTAAAATTAATGATTTTGCATATTGTTTTTGGAAAATTAGGATTACAGCTTGTTGAAGAAAGGATGTTGGATTAGCGCTCGTTACTCAACTTATTCATATTTAACATTTTTAGGAGTTTAGTGGTACTGGATAGTAGAAAAACATTGGTTCGTGTCTTGGATTTGTATGATTGTTCTTATCTACTATGTCTATTTCAGTATTGATTCTTTTTTGATATTTACTTTCAGAATAGAATAGAATTTCATTACACAAGTATCTTCCCGTTCTTGTATTGGTGCAAATATATGCATGTATGTATTTGAACATAGTTGGTGTTAGAAATCTGATTGTCTGACTACGTCTTCTGAATTACACCTTTTCCCTTGGAATGCTCTTTAAACATCGGTGGACTAAGCACGTTAGCAAATTTTCATAGATGGAATGTTCGATACTTTAACATCAATCAGATTGCTAATTTTATTTTGTTCAATTATATACAATGAGTGTGCTTCAAATACTCACATTGCTGATGTGTGTATCTATTTAACCCATCACAATGTGATCGTTTCGCTGCAGGGATTTGGGCAATTCTAATTTATCTGGTCATATTGTTCCTGACCTTGGGAAGCTTGAGCATCTTCAATATCTGTAAGTATATGATGTAATTGTACTTATTTATTTTCCTTTGCATTGATGGCCGAAATCCGAATTGACTGTTGTTTGAGACTTGCTTCACTTAGTCAAACCGTGTCTGGCTGTCTATAAAGTACCTCATCTGTTCTTGCTAATCTTTGTTTATGCTTATGTATGCTGTGAAACTCTCTTGGGTGCAGGGAACTTTACAAAAATAACTTTCAAGGTGCCATCCCCTCTGAGCTTGGAAATCTGAAGAGCCTAATCAGTTTGGATCTATATAACAACAATATCTCAGGGACCATCCCTTCTTCCTTGGGGAAATTGAAGTCTCTGGTGTTCTTGTGAGTTCAATTTTTTGCCATTCATTTTACTCTTGTGCTTGATCTCTGATTAACCTGTCCAAAGGAGAGTTCTTTATCTCATCATTTTTGTGTAGAACTTACAGTTTCTAGGACACTTAGCCTATAACTTGTACATTGTGATCTTTGATTCTGTTACATTGAATAATTTATTTGTCATTTCTTTGGTTCTTGGTATTCTTGAGGATCCCGAATACAGCTGCCTCGTGGCTTGTGTTGTCCATCTAGATATCCCTTATCATGCAAGACCTAAACTTTAGCGGTTAACCTCCATCTTTTTCATGAAATGAGCTTCTGAACATAATGGGAAGCTTTTTGACATGTAATTCATTGCTTCAGTGCTACTTGAATGGTTATTAATGGTAAAGGCCCTAAATTAAACAAGAACAAGTTCCACATATCGATTAAAAATTCCGGCCTCTTTCTTTATAAATTAAGCTTATATTTATCTTGAACATATAATCTTTAAACTGATTCTATAACAAGGTCAGCTGATCATTAGTCATATGTGAGACCCAATTGGAATACAAACAGTAACCCCTACCGAAGGACATATACATGATTGGTTGAAAGTGGCAGATTAGTTCAATTTTGAAACAGCTTTGAAAGAAGACTTTCACGATTAGGTTAGGGTCAGACTAAAAAAAAAACATGTCCAGAAGCTTCGCCCTTGATATCTTCTCTCTTTCTCTCTTCTTTTATGCATACATGTGTATCTGTTGGACTATCAATCTTATAATTGTTCTTATTTTGCCGGGCAGGCGACTTAATGATAATCAGCTGACTGGAAAAATTCCGAAGGAGCTTGCTAGTGTTTCCAGTCTGAAAGTTGTGTAAGTAATGCATATACGATTTTAGTTCTCTTTTCAGGCTGTACAATAAGGGGATTTAGTAACATGAGTGTTTCTATGTCCTCTCAGAGACATCTCAAACAATAACTTGTGTGGAACAATTCCAACTACTGGTCCATTCGAGCACATCCCTCTAAACAAGTAAGATCATCTTATCTCATGATCTATCACCACTCAAACTTCAAATATGATTCTTAAGTTCTTTTTTATGCGTTCTGGCAGCTTACCTGAATGGTAATTGATTCATTTTGACTCACTTTTTTTATTTCTAAATATAAATTGTATAGCTTCGAGAACAACCCTCGATTGGAAGGCCCGGAGTTGTTGGGACTTGCAACTTATGACACGAATTGCTCATGAAAAAGTGAGCGATCTGATGCAGTAATCTGCTGCATCTCCACTCTCTAATTGCTGCCTTATATCCTAAGAAGTGTTGATAATTGTTGTGTTTCAATTGTTAAAGGAAAAACACTGGTTTGGTGACTTTTAAGTCATATAAAGTACACCATTGATATGTTATTGGGTTAGGTCATATGATGTCAGATGTATCATGTTTATGATTCCTATGCTTGGGATCAACTGTAATTCTACTTTTGTGTATTCTAGCATATTTGTGGACCTAGTAATTTTGCAAAATAGTTTCGTCCGGGTGTCTTGCAATTATTTACTTGATGAGAAGTAAAATTGTCACTCATACAGTAACTTTATAGTCCAAACTAAGGGAGGCCATCCGATTGTCCATCGTCCAAAGTTAACCTAACAAATTTGGACTCGAAATCTCAGATGCTATTCCTACTTTACCAATACAGGCCTAGAATTAAATAGCCACAACTCACAAAAACGAACCCTTCGGTTATTTTGTGCCGAGATTCAGAGTGACCCAATCCAGAGTCTTGTATCGTGTAAGCTTGAAACAATGTAATCAAGTGTATTTTTTTCTTCTGCAACTAATAAATTAAATTTGCAATTATAGGCGCGACAAGCATGTCAACAATGACAATTATGCCAAAACATCATCTAGTTTAGTGCGAGGAAATTTCATATGGATTTTCAAAAGAGAAGGTGATATGTTAAGCAGTTACCACTCATACGAGGCAAATCATTCCTTGATATAAATCCAAGACAGTTTAATTTTGATTTTTAAATTGCTAATAATTGGAACTTTTTGCCTGTGGACTACTAGTTTATGTAAAACAATCTACATGGTGATAACCTGCATTAATTATTTTATCCCCGTATTGAACTCTAAAAAACTCCAAATTAATTTATAGAAAATGCAATTCAAAATACGAAACACAAACAAAAAGTAACTGTTCAGCATCATATTATTTTTAACTTCTTTGCAGAAAAAGCACGAAAATTGAATCTTGGAGAAATAAAGATGAAACAGAGCTAAACTTTCCAAATCTGAGCTAAAAACACGCGTATTTTTTGCTAAATAAACGAAGAAGTTTTCCAATTTATTGGCAATACAAGAAATCGATCTCTTCGAAGCATGGTATTTCCATTTGTTAATATCAGAACTGAGTAGCTCAGCTTGCACCATCTTGAAAGGGATGAACATGCTTAGTAATGGGCCCAGTCATTACCTCACATGAGAACAAATATATTCGATTACTAGCAATTTATATACTAATCTTGCACGCATCGTTTTATCATGAGATAGATTAATGATCCCAAAAAGCAAGGGTTTAGGCTGAATTTAGCAGGCATACGACTGTGAGAGTTTGTATTTACAAAAGAACGAAAAAAAGAAAGATATGTAATTAGGTCTAATTGAGTCGAGCATAGGTTGGTTCAAGCTCGGTTAAATGAAATAACATTAGGTTTAGGGTCCAAACTCGAATTACAATTCAAGGCCGAGCATCCTTCGAATGAGCTTCTTTTAAGATTGATTTCTTTTGCACACTAAATAATTCTAGTATTATGATAATTTATGTAATGTGTGGATAATTAGATGCCAAATATAAAAAAGTAAAACAAGTACATGCCTAAAATATTCAATACTATTGGGTATATGATTTTGTTTTAACAAGTTTGATCAAAACGCTATCACTATGTATTTGGTAAAATATAATTACAAATTTTGTAGGTTACTTTAGTAAACAGATACTAATAATGAGCCCCGTGACATAGTGCCTAGCTCGGATTGTAGCTTTATTGAGCTTATTTTCTGGCTAATCCTAATAAGCCGCAAATCGAGTTCATTCTCAACCCTCATCAAACCAAGATCAAAAAGCTTGTACCCGTGAAACGACACAAAAAGGATGGCCCCCAATGCGTTACTGTTGCTATATTCTTTCTTTGAAGCTATAGGAAAAAATTAGTAATCAAATTGCTAAAAAGGAAATAAAACTGCGTTGCCTTCAAGAAATGCATTTTTCTTGATATAGTAATCCCTTCATAATGAGAAAACTAATTGTGTTACGCCACGAACATATTTTCTCCGACTCAACACCCAATCCCCATACCTCTACATATATATATATATTCATTCACTAGCATAACAACCGAACACAAAAGGGTTAATTATAATCACTAGAGAATTAAAAAAACTTGTACATTTTGAGTATGGAAAATCAAGGTAATAAGTTGGCTGTTATGGTAGGTATCCTCTACAACCCACCGTCGAAGGCCAGCCATTTAGAGGGGTGCATAAATGACGTGGAGGCAATGAAGGCATTGCTCATTAGCCGGTTTGGGTTCGACTCGTCTAATATCGAGGTCATCACAGACGGGCCTGAGTCGAAGGTTCAGCCCACAGGGGCCAATATTAAGAAAGCTCTCAATCGAATGGTCGAAAAGGCACAAGAGGGTGACATTTTGTTTTTCCATTTCAGCGGTCATGGTACGAGGCACCCCTTAGACCCAAATCATCCTGAAAAGTTAGATGAAGCTATTGTTCCTTGCGATAAAAATCTCATCTTTGGTAATTGATCTCTTCTCAACTTGTTTATGATTCTTAAACCATAGAATTTAGAAGGGACTTAAAAGCTTGTTTTAGCTTCTCACTAAAAATATCCTGAATAATACTAGTTGCATCAAGAATTAAAAGCTTGATCATATTTATGGACCAATATTTTTAAAGCTTTCATGTACTTGCTAAAAGAAATTTTCACTTCTTCGGCCTAAGTACATCTTGGTTCTAGGTTTTGGTAAAGACATAAACTATACAAATTTTCTAATGGATTATATTATAAATATCAACCCTATTGACTAGTGAATTGTAGTAGGCCCAACGTAAGCTACAATTTTAATAATTTAAATTAAATTTTTATATTTGTTTGTGGGTTTGTGTAGATGTGGACTTCAGAAGGCTAGTGAACCGTTTGCCAAAGGGATCCACATTCACAATTTTGTCTGATTCATGCCACAGTGGTGAGCTCATTGCCCAAGAAAAAGAACAAATAGGTCCCTCTACGGAAATGAAAATTAACATTCAAGGACCAACACTCTCTCGAAAATCGAGATTCATCCCTATGGAATCAATACTCCAACACCTTTCCTCCCAGACAGGGTTAAACACTTCTGATGTCGGGACCCACTTGCTGGCGCTGTTTGGGTCCGAAGCCAGCCTCAAGTTCCGTCCGCCTCAGAATCACGTTGCTGATGTGGATCCACCGTATCAGCCTGATGGTGGGATTTTGCTTAGCGGGTGCCAGAAAGACGAGTTGTCTCGTGAGCTGGAGCACGGAGAAGGCGTAGAAAAACCACACGGAGCATTCAGCAATGCCGTTGAGATAGTGTTGAAGAAGCACGAGGGACCGATCACTAATAAAGAACTTGTGAAGTTGGCCAGAGAGGTTCTGCGTGAGCAAAAAATTAATGATCAGCACCCATGTCTCTATTGTAGCGATGCCAATGCTACGGCAACCTTCTTAATGCAACCACTTAAATTTTAATATTTAATAATATTATAAGTTTGCTTTTATATATTCCATATTGGTGGGGTTAATGGTTAGTAAATAAGTCGAGTAAGCCAACTATGCAAAATGGAATTGTGTATATAATGTGTCATCTGGCCCATCTATTATCAATGTAAATTTGTAATAAAAGGATACATATATATTAAGGATTTGTGTGTTACTAGCTTTGATATTTAAATTACCTAAATGTAGCTTCAGAAAATTAGAAATCTATAGTATAATACATGAAACCTCAGGGGTGGGAGTATAATTCCTCCCTGGGAAAATATATTGGAACCAACACTGAATTGATTCGTCAAAAAATTTAACTACAGCGGCAATATCGCCTTTAAGGCAAAGTTCGTTGACAAAAGTACTGATCAAGTGTACACAGTTAGGTTGATGACCAAGTTTCAAAATTCTATCAAACACGTGTAAACTTAAATTGGTTCCATGCGAGCAACAAGATCCAGGTCCTCACAAACGAGCAACCAATATAGTAAAAGTTATTGACCGAATAGTGGAAAAGGCCCAATGTGGTGATATATTGTTTTTCCTTTTTAGTGGTCACGACACGTTGACGTCCTTGGACCCTCATCATCCTGATAAATTAGATGACGCTATATATCCTCGTGATGGCAATTTAATTACTGGTAATTAAGATTTTCTCAACTTGTTTATGGTTCTTAAACCTTAGAACTTGCAAAACATTGAAAAAGCTTGTTTTGGTTTGTTACAAATATATCCTAAACAAAACTAGTTGTTCATTCTATGCTTGTAGTCTTTTGTGGTTAAAATATACTTTCCCAAAATCTCAAACTGCTTATCAAAACTACTTTATTGATCTACTTAACAAACGCAATATTGAAATTAACATTGAAGCTTTTAAATAAAAATAACTTTTGGAAACGGTTTTTAAGTTCACATCCATACCAACTTGAGCTTAACCCAATGTGCTACTGCAGCTTTTTTGATGCAACAATCTAAAGCTCAATATTTTCTTGACGTAAATATAACGAATTACTAAATAAGGCGAGTTAGCCAAAGAGAGTGATATGCGATGTTATCGACTATGTAAATTGAAATAACAAGTGATCCATCTATTAATACAAATATGGAATAAATGGGTACATGTATCAAGGATTTGTATGCCATTTCAAGTGATGTTTACAAGACCTAAATGTAACCTTTATTAATTAAGAGGTGTATATTATATTACAAGGTACCTAGGTGGTGTAGGCGTAATTTATCACGCTGGAGAGATATATTATTTATGCCTATAGCTTTAAAAAAATAAAAGATATCATGGCCGACTGAGGACCGTCCGATCGCTACGGCAATGACGTGGTAGATCTAGATTATAGTCCATATGAGGCGGCTACAATGTCGCGTACGAAACCGCGTAACCGTGTCTGTAGATAATTATTTTTAATTTTATTTATATTTAATGCATGGCCAGAAAAGGACTATCAAACTTGCACATCATGAGGATAAGAAAAATATTTGCGAAATTTCTATGACGGAAATTAATTTATCTAACTAAGATCACAAATCCACAAAATATTTTATACATTTTTTTTTCAAATTTATCTTTCATTTTATTTGTTTATAACAAAAATTATTATATCCAAAATAATAACTTAATTATTTTTAACTTACATATCTTTTATTAATAAATAATAATATATCTTTAAAGATATAATTTGATAATTATTAAAAAAAATAGTAAATTAAAATAAAAATATCAAAAGTTAAGTAATTATAATTTACAGTTATTCACATGTCTATCGAATTTAATAAGATATTTAAATATTATATTAGTTTTCAAAAATACAAATTAGTATCGCAAATTTACAGAGATATATTAAAATTTTATTTTTATTTTTATGATAATATATAATGTTTTGTTAGATAATAAATTTATAAATAACATGAATATCAAACGTGAGTGTGCTAATAATAAATAATTAAATAAATATGCAAGTCGCAGTTCTTATTGTCCAAGTATTTAAAAGATATATTAAATGAGTTTTCAACTCATAGTTTGGATCAAATTTCTATTTAGTCTTAATAGTCTCATTTAAATATTAATAGTCCTCAAATTTTTAAAAACTAACAGACATGGTCACTAAATTTTAAGAGATGTATTTGGTGAGTTTCATAGTATTTTTCTAATTTTAAAGTTACTATTATGGTCATAGGGGGAGAAAATACTTACTTAAATAATTATAGAAGGATTACTGATTTACTTTAATAAATACTAAAGATTAACTAATATGATTTAGTTAATTTAGAATCAAGGATGGCAATGAGGCGGATTTTATGGGCATCGATCTTGGCTAAATTGATTAAAATGCTTTCAAAGGTACCTTGTGATTTTTTAATAAATATGGTATGAGAATCATATACCAGTCATAAATTAGTTTGGTGTTAGAATTGACGTCTCAGATACTTATTGTCTATTATCTACTGTCTATTTATTTATTATAGAATATTCGATACTCGCAATTTGGCAGTACCCATTCATATTAGAATAAACATTACCTATTAAGATAGTAAGTAAAAGTAAACAAATTAAAGATGTGTTTGAATGGAAGTTAAACTTAAGTTATATATTTTTTTTCCATTGAGTTATAAGAAAATTCTACATGATTTGCTAGCAATAAATTAAATTTTGAAAAAACAAAAGTACTATTTGCCTTTTATTCGAACAAGATAATAAAATATATTAAAGACAAACTGCTTGGAAATAGGCATAACGAAACACATTAGTGAAATTCAGTTACAATAAATGGCAAAAGATTTTGTAATAAGTATCCACATCCTAAATAGAATAATTTTGACATTTAATTAGAAATTTTAAATAGCTTTGATACGGTTTTGAGCTTTTGATATATTAATTAGTAATAATGATTGTGATATTATAATATTTTGGTGATACCTTACTCTTTGTCACTCTTGTGAAGGATAACAAGCTATGTAACATTTTCAGAACTGGATACCATTACTGTTACAATTAAAAATATAGGGAACCGTGGATTTTATTTTTTAACCTATAGGACAACAATTGTATATAATCCAAAATAAAATTAATTTTTGTGGAAATTACTATAATTAGATTAGAACTCGGAAAAGGGAGGGCAAAGCGGTAAAATCGGAATTGTAGAAAATTCAAGAAAATCGATTCGCATCCGCTATATAAGACCCTCTCTCTAGCTTTCAGTTTTACACTGTCCCCTCTATATATATATCATATATAATAATAATAATAATATATATACGTGCGATTTGTATCTCTCTAGCGGAGGAATGGCGGATCAGCTAACCGACGATCAGATCTCCGAGTTCAAGGAGGCCTTCAGCCTATTCGACAAGGATGGAGATGGTATGCATCTATGCTTTTTCTGTATCTATTGTTTCACATGTTCAGATCTTGTCAAAATTACTGATTCAGATGATGTGCTAAGGCTTTAGAATGTCTTTATTTTGTCGAAATTGGTACTGTTTCTTCACTTTTTGGAGATGGTTATGGATCTATTCTTTTTCTGTTTGTATTGTTTCAATTATTTGGATTTTGTATTTAGCTTGAGAGGTTGTTTATGTGGAACAGATCTAGATTTGGGCTGTGGTTATTGATTTGGATGATTATCTAAGGATTTAGATTTGTTTATTTTGTCGAAATTGGTATATTTTATTCTGTTTTGGGTCGATGTGTTTATTTATAAATAAATGCTATTGATGTGAAATTAAATTTGCAAATGGCTGTTGTGTAAAGATGTGATTAGCACTGTTTTATAGAGCTATTTTGGGCATTTATTTGAGTTTGAGATCTATTCTGCGCTTTGTTTTTCCATATGTTGTGTTGGTTTATTAAGTGGTGGTAGAATTCGTTAGAAGTTAGAACAATATTGATGTGCACATGAAGATAAAGATCGTTGGTTTGTATGTTGACAAGGTGTTAATATGGTATCTGGGGGTATTTCGAAATCAACCATTCATGTTATGGGTATGGTGCTGTAAGGCCCCATTTGGGGATGATAAGATTTAAATTCAAGCTAATATGGACATCTAACATGCATACAGATCTTTTGCAGCTGTTTTTTCCCGGCCACTACACAATATGTGTGCTGTAGTCCGGACATGTGTTTGTTGGTATTGATGAGATTTGGCTATCTGATAGATTATTATTACCAAAAAATGAATTCCAAACTCTTGCTCAAAATCTGTCCGTTACAGATCGTGAATCTGTATCTATCTATCTATCTATCATCGCCAGTGTATCGAATGCGATTGCTGTATACATACACTCACATCCAATCCTTATTTATCGTTGTAGGATGGATCACTGAGAAACGATCTCTACCCTTCTCCACCTGAGGTGAGATACAATAACCAATTTTCACTCTCTCTCTCTCTCGTTTTTAGGTTCACATGTGTTCCAATCTTCTGGAGAGTTCAATTATTTACATGGATCTCATTTTTCTATTATTCGAATATATGTGTGTGAGAGAGAGAGAATGGATTTTTATCTGTGTGACTTTACAAGAAGAATTAAGTTTCTAAGCTCCAGCGGTGTACGAATGGGTACAAAAGCGGTGTTACAGATGCATTATGAATGTGCATTATACACGTAGGGATCACCTATATATAACTATTAAACATGTATATGTGTAGTGTAACAATTCATACACTGCCGGTGTATAGAAACTTTACTCTTACAAGAATGCCCTTTTGAAACAGGATTCTCACAATGCGCAAAGCTTTACGGGTTGAGATTTTCAAAAGGGTAATGATATACTCGCAACTAGGATAAACCTACTGATCTAACCACATAGATATCTGCAAAGTTTCGGTGCATGATTGTCGGGACATTTGATTCTCCCTTTTAAAATCATGGGTGGCGGGCTAAACAATTGTTTTTGAGTTGTTTGGATGTGTTTTGTAATTATTGAAAGCAAACAGTCCTTATATGGGAGATGGATCAAATTATGTTCATTGGATTAGTTTTTTGTTTTCTCTTTAACCAAATATACCAGAGACATCCATGGGAATTGTACTTAATGCCAAATCTTTCCTTGATCTGGCAATCTTATTTGTTGTCATTACTGTTCACAACTGGCAAGTAACTTTTAAATGTTAATTTAAGAAATTAAAGTAGTTATTTCTTTTATATCTTGTCATAACACTATCGGTGGTCTGCAGTAATAGTCATTCTTTCACTGTCTTAGGAAATACGACTTTATAAAAAGTATGTTTTCCCTACTTGATTGATGAATAATTGTTTTGTTTAAGAATAGGAGATACGAAAAGACACCTTAATGGGTGAATTTACCTGCCTTACCAGTAAAAATATGGTCCAAGATCATTTTCTTCAAGTGTTTGTTGTATGACCAAAGTAATTAAGTGCGAGAGTCTATTGAGTTGAAGCATAATGTGAATGACCACAAGTTAAAAGGATAATAAGCTGCTTAGTGTGTTTCTTACTTGAGAAGCATCAATCAAGCTAATAAATATACGAATACTTATGGTTAGCCTATGTAGGTCTGAGTATAGCTTTAGATTTTCTTCCATTGCTTGTGTTGACCCAATAAAGGTGCCGTATAGATAATTGAAGTTGCATGCATATAAGCATTTTATACACAATGCAAGAGTTTGGGGCATTGTTCGAGGACAAATGTAATTCTAATTGGTGACACGGTAAAACTATAAAGTGCTAATATCTTTTACCTCAAATACCGTCATCTTGACATATATATTAGCTATGCAACCTTTGTCCTTAAAGGTCATTTATTACTGTTCTCTCTTAAGATTTGCCCCTTATGTCAAATAGAATATCTCTTGACACAATGGCATTTATAGGCATGGTGGCACTTTACAATCCGACATAATTAAGCAGTGCTGCGTACTGACTCTATATAGTTTTTAGTTTCCTAAGAAAACCAGAACTTGTAAGAATGGTTAGCCTAGTCCTACAATCCGATCTCAAGTATCTTCAGCTAAATTATATATTTGATAATCTCCAGAAAAGTAAGAACTCAGGTGATATTATGATCTATTTATTTCCCATTTTCAGCGCAAAACACAATATGGTGCCATCTGTCCTTAAAAGGATAGTGTTTTTTTTTTTTTTTTGAAAGAAAAAAAATAGAAGAAACAGAGTATACCTCCTAAAAGGGACGAATCCTGTACGACCATTGGACCAACAATAGCGTGAGAATCAACAAAGTCTACATACGGCAAAATACGAAAGAGTGGATTTTCCTCAGCCACATAAAAGGGAAGCGAGAATGTTTCCCTTCAAAAGATGAATCAAAATTTCAAGATCCTCAAAAATTCTCAAATTCTTCTCCCCCCAAATGCACTTATCTTTTCTTTCTTCCAACCCTCAAAACTCCATTAATATAGGTAAATAGTCGTCCAATTAATAACTCAGTGTCAGCTAATTGAAGGAAACTCCGTGAAATTGGAGAAGAGGTTTCTCAGAGCTTGTGTATGAAAAAAAATACGATTTGAACCCCAAAAAACACATCTGCACTAGTTGCCTAAGGTCAATATGAATAACACCATTGATATGGAAAAAAAAAAAAAAGAGAAAGAAAGAAAGAAACAACTAGATGACATGACTACATTAGATGCAAAGGAGATTTCTCTCCAACTCGAATATATACTAACCATCAGGTTTGTTGATTCCCATTCCAAAAGCCACCTGTAGAAGAAGGTTGTGTTCATCAATGTAGATGAAAAATGGCAATAACATTATGATGAATATGCTTATTTTACATACCGTGCCCACAATAACCTGCAACTTACTATTGCTCCACCTGCACCACAGAATATAAAAGACAATTTCAAGAGCATCCAAGTTCGAATGTTGATATAATCGCAACCAACATTATGTAAGGGGTAGTAAAAGATTGTATGGGTGGAAACCTAATAAAAATAAAAAAAGACCTTACAAAGCAAAAGGCTTGGATAGAAAAAAAGGGTCTTACCGTACATGAATTCTCTCACGAGCATTTACATCCATATCTGCATGATAATGATCAGCTGAAATTTCTCTATCCCGTAGCTCCTTTGCAACCTATAGTTTATAGAAAAAAAAATCATTACAAATTAAAAAATGAACTAATAAAAATTTAGCGAATCACCTCGTAAACTGATTTCCCAACACGATAACCAATTTTAGAGTGTAAGAGTGTTAAAATCAATATCCAAATCTTCATTGTAAAGGGTTTTT
>MKEJ01100372.1:0-11718 GCA_001753735.1 Embelia ribes | reverse complement strand
AAAGAAAAGAAAAGGTAGAACATATTACTAACAAAAGACTAAAATTGCTTATGTGTGGATGGATTTGTTGCGTGTATAGGTGGAGTTTACTTGATGGAAGTGGATCGGGTCCTGAGACCCGGTGGGTACTGGATCCTCTCGGGCCCGCCCATCCGCTGGAGAAAGTATTGGAAAGGGTGGGAAAGAACAAGGGAGGATTTGAATGGTGAGCAAACTGCCATCGAAAATGTAGCTAAAAGCCTATGCTGGAAGAAGGTCGTTGAGCAGGGCGATATCGCCATCTGGCAAAAACCCGCCAATCATATGCAGTGTAAGACGAATCGCAACGTCAACCAGAACCCATCATTCTGCCCCGCTCAGGATCCGGATAAAGCATGGTATGTACTCAACATGTGGCGATAAATTCAGTCAAAATATCAATGTCATGTCATTCTAATTTTTACTTTTCTTACTTATTCACTTGTTATGTATAGCTAATCCCTAGAAGTTGAAGCATGAATTTGTTCTGAACATGGATAGAATTTTATTTTTTCCGGGGAGAAAATGGTTTTTAAAATATCTTTCTTTGATGTTATTGAGGTAATTCTTTAATTCTGAATCACTTTTATTGTGTCAGTAGAAAAATAAAGCAAAAAATTTCACAATCACAGATTTAGCATTCTTACATCAATGTGCATAAATTTATACTCCTCCGGTTCATATTGAGTGATGTTTTGGAGATTTTTATTCGTTTCATGTTAAGTGCCTGCTTTAGAAAACTGATTATACATATTAATTTTTTCAAATTTTTACCCTACAAGTTAGTCTTGACTCTAGACATTAATTGAGTGAGAGTCTTTTGATAAAGGGTGATGTAGTGAAATAATATTATTTTTATATGAATTAGGCCATTGAATGATCTCCTTAATTTTTGTGTTGAGCTCTAAAACATTACTTAATAGGAGAAAGTACATCATATTCTTCATTAATTATGAAATGCAAAACACACAAAACCATAAATAAATGGGAAAATACCAGCCAAGTAACATGTTTATTTCTTAACAATTGCTCAGGTACACAAACATGGACACTTGTTTAACTCCCTTGCCCGAAGTTTCGACCAGCGAAGAAACGGCCGGAGGAAAATTACCAAATTGGCCCGAGAGATTGAATTCGGTTCCACCGAGAATCAGCAGGGGAACACTGAAGGGGATCACGCCAGAGGGGTTTGAAAAGGACAATAAATTGTGGGAGAGGCGAGTGTCGTACTATAAAACCGTGAACAATCAGCTAGGACAACGTGGGAGGTACCGTAACTTGCTAGACATGAATGCTCACCTTGGTGGATTTGCTGCTGCTCTTGTTAAAGATCCTGTTTGGGTTATGAATGTTGTTCCACCCGAGGCGAAGATCAACACACTTGGGGCTATATACGAACGTGGATTGATCGGGACCTACCATAACTGGTAAGCGAGCGGGCATAAACCCTTATTTATTATTATGCATGAAAAATAAAAAAATCCTTGATTAGAATTTCTAGATTATTAGATTCTATTTTGGAATTAAAACATAGTCCATATGTAATGAGTAGAAAAAAAATGTCTGAGGTTTCTTAAATATTTTCCCCCAAATTATTTGTATTATTTTGATAAATACAAAAATCTCAAGATTGTGTTTGTTGAGGGGTACCTTAAAAATCGAGAAATGAACTTTTCTCCTTGTGACTAAACATAACTTAGAATTGTATTTGGGCTAATTGTAAGTTGTTTTTATTATTTGCAGGTGCGAAGCTATGTCGACTTATCCTAGAACATACGATCTCATTCACGCTGATTCGATCTTCACCCTCTATAAAAACAGGTACTCAAACTCGATATAGTCCTTATAAATATAATCGTGTACGCAGCATTTCATAACAATGTTTTTGGTCATTCTAACAACGAATCTAAACATTATGTTTCTAGATGCGAAATGGAAGATATTTTGCTAGAAATGGACAGAATCCTGAGACCCGAAGGGAGCGCAATATTCAGAGATGATGTCGATGTTTTGGTGAAAGTAAAGAGAATTATAGATGGGATGGATTGGGATAGTCAGATTATAGATCATGAAGATGGACCTCTAGAGCGAGAGAAGCTACTTTTCGCAGTCAAGATGTACTGGACGGCTCCGGCTAGTTCAGATCAAGGAAAGATCAAACACTCCCTATGATAAAAAGCCGTTTTTGTATCCATTTTTTGTTTTTGTTCTCGTTTTGTTTCCGCAACCTTCGGGTGAAAAGCAACTCACCCTATTATTATTTTACCCTTCATCTTTATATGGTACTTTTCATTACCATCACGAACTTACGATTGTCATGTGAAAGCGAAAAGGGGGCTTTCATGGCGAATGAAAAGGGATCAAAGAGTGAAAATTTGTAGATGAGAGGTAAAATCATAAATAAGGATAGATGAGTGATCAAAGTGTAATTGTTTCTTTCTATTTTCTTTGTTTTCTTATTTTCATATTGATTCTTATTATAATCTCATAAAATGGAGGTAACGGCCAATCAATTCATCGATGGAACAGGGTTTTATGTACTTGATTTTTTCGTCTAGTTAAGATTTTTAATGCTTCATTATATGCAAGTTTCTCTTTGTATCTCGAGTTTCAATTAAAACGCTTCAAATATTATAGAGATTTAGAGTTCGAAAACTACATGAGTTGGTTTATGTTTTGTTTGGTTTTTATCCTCATTCCATAATACCATTGTTTTATTCAATCAGAGGGGGAGATATTGCAAGTGTTACAGAATTTGGGGATTGAACTGTTACAATTGATATTGCAATCATAAAATAAAAACTCCCTCGATACTAAACAACCATTTGCATAATATAATCTTACATTAATTACAAAATATTGGATTTCGTTTCTCCCTTGGCTGAAAACACGCATTATGTTTAGTACTACTACCATTTACATTTGATAAATTTTTTAGTCTCGTTTTTAATGAATTAGAATCTCGAGCCCTACACACTTTTTTGAGTATATATATATGTTGTGTGTGTGTGTGTGTGTGTGTGTATATCTTTGGGATAACAAAAACCAAAGTTCCATTTCGTTTGAACCATACAAACTTGGACTTCTGAGCTACTATATATATATCAATTGTTACTAAAGTTTTTTTTTTTATTTGTGAATTTAGTACAATAGTATCTATATATAGTTTTATATTATTCTGAATGGTTTCAATCCAATATAAAAGTAAAATATTTACCAATATCTCAGTCATTACAAAATTCCCAGTTTCAAGTTATATAAATCACAAAATTAAGTAATATAAATTCCATATAGATAAAAAAAAAAAATTGAATAAATGAACTTTGTAGCCAAGCTTGAAGCATTAGTATTTTTAGTAACGTTCAAGTTTAGGGAGATTTCATCATAGATTTGCTTTTATATATATCTATAATACTGGCCCTCACTTGACGTTAAATACATAAACAAAAACAAAAGGTAACTCTGCAGAGCAACATAACTTGAGAACGTGTAAAGAAATAATATTATTAAGGTGGCATATATTTTATTAATTTATCATGAATAAAATTACACCCCATAATAAGTTAGATATATAACTCAATTACCATAATTACATGTAATGTAGCTAAAGATTTGCATCTATCTATCCTCACTGCTCTTACATCAATATCATACATTCTTTTACACAAAGCTGAGATATGCCTAAATGTTACAACTTATAACTTGTCACTAGAAAATCCCTTCTTTTTTTTTAAATAAAAAGTTGGTTTTATATCTCTTTTCAGTGCAGGCAAAAATTCCAAAAGCCATGTTTCGACCAGCAAAGAAGATTTATCGAAGTAATTAAGTTGGCCAATTTTATCAAATTAATTAATTAAGCTGGCCATTGTCGTCGGTTGTCCTTCCTGATAGGCGATAGCTTGTATTTGTTGGTAAGAACTTTCATTTGTTATTGGTCCTTCGTCTATTTTTTCGAATGACCGGATTTATACCATGATTCACTGACCAGGGAATCGTTGCATATGACCAAATACGTTTACCATTTATTATGCGTTTGGTATGTAGTCGAAAGAAGAGCACCAAAGTTCGTTATCATTTGTTTTTCATTTCAAGAAACGCTTCTCTTATGGGATTCATTTCATTGAAGTGATTTCTTTATAATCATATTAAAAATTGCATTAAAAAAAATGACACCGAAAACATAGCTAACACATATGCATGACCTTCCAACTCCAATAAATTAGTTCATTCATGCAATACTTCACAATTCACCAGCCAAATCATCTTATAAATTCACATCAAATCACATCAAATCCCACAAGCACTATTGAGAAAGATTTCGAAACCACTATCCTTATCTAAATGGCAGTCACCAAGTCTCATGTTTCGCTCACCTCCTGGGCCGCCCTGGTGCTGGTGCTGGTGACCCTGGCTATGGCTCAGGTCAAGGCACAAACTTGCTCGAGCCAGCTAAGTGGCTTGAGCACCTGTTCTTCATTTGTGACTCCCGGGGCACCCGACCCCAGCCAGGAGTGTTGTGGCGCATTGAAAGCTATTGATCATGGATGCTTCTGCAATGCGTTCAGGGTTGCGACACAACTCGCCTCTCAGTGCAACCTCCCTGCCCTTTCTTGCCCCGGTCTCTCTCTCTTTCTCCCTCTCTCTCTCTCTCTCTCACGTACACACACATATATGCACAAAATCATATACACACATGAATTTCATCTCCATGTGCCTTGTGAACCCGGGGTAGAAGTAACATTTTACAAATCGGAGGAGGGGGATGTTAAAATTGTGCTAATGTTGGGCTTTCGTAAAAATTGTGCTAATATTGATCCTCTGTCTCGGCAAATTTTATAATTTTCCCGGTAATAGTAAATCATGCAACCGTTATTTTCTAGTAATCAATATATTAGATTAATTACAATTTAAAAGTTATAATGTAATAAAAGTGCTTAATGTGGCATATTTACTTTATTCTAATTGTTGTTATGTTTCTCATGCAGCTAACTGATGAGATCCTGGGGGAAAATGGATCAATAATGGTCAAGCTCAATCATTTTGTATTTTGTTTTTTCCTTTTTTTTAATATCCGTAGTCTTTTGTTTCGATCTTGAACTGACCAATGTTTATGTAAGCGGCGAACGAAGATTTTAGCATCCACGAAATAAAGAAAGCGTGCTTATTTATTCATGGTTTTATGCCTAGCACTTTTAATTTCGACAATTTCTATCGATTGGGATTGCCATTCCATATATTACAATAAAACTAATAACATGAGTCGATGATATGTATAAATGATATGTCTCTATATGCTTGTAATTTTTAAGCAAATAAGGAGCTTAAAATTTTCAACTTATTTATGCTAAAATAACAAATAAATTCAGCTTAAAAAATTAAGCAAAAAAATTATAGTTTTTAAGCAAAAAAAAATTAAAAAAACTAAAATTTCTAAATTGCATACATTACACCGTAGAATCATTCCTATTCCTATGAGTCCTCTTCATGCTAACTCTTTAACTTTTTTCTTGGAGCAAATCACACATAATCCGAGCCCAATTGATTGTATCTCTTTCTTAGAATCTTCAAATTTACATCGTTTCGGGAAAGGTGGAGATATATTCTAACGAACCGGTGTAATTTTGAATTTCTCAATTTTTAAGCAAATATTTTTTTTTTCCTTAACTAACTGTTTACATCAAATTTATTCAATCAAAAATAACAAATAAGTCCAATTCAAAAATTTTGAACCAAATATAATCCAGATTTTAAGTAAAAAAAAAACTAGCTTCTTTTCTTCAAGCATTTTTAGGTCAAAACAACGAAAAAGTAAAACTTAACAGCTGATCAGCCAAAGAAAATCAGTTTTTATCAAGTACATAGCAAAAAAAACTTGAGCTGAAAAATCTGCAACCAAACAAGCTATAAATGCAATACCTGGCTTCTCGCTATAAGTTAGGAGAGTAGCGTCTAATTCTGTTCGAACAACTCATATATTTTCACTTTTTGGTGATGTCAATCAGCTCTTGGGAAACCGCAAGCTATAATCTCCAAAGCAGCAGCTGAAAAAATGGAAGCTGATCAAGAAGACAGAAAAGCGACTCTTGAAAAAATTTCATCAACTGATGGGAAACATTGGAGTAAGAAAAATCATCACAAACTTCTGTACTGTTTTGAAATAATTATTTTTGGGAAAAAGATCAGTTTTATTCACACGAGAAAATTTTTTTTTTCAGTAGAAATGCCAGTTAGTAGAGTGGAAAGCCGAACCTATTCAAATGCATTTATAGGACGTATAGAATCAGGTATTGAGGCTGCACGCGGGGTGGCTCCGAAGAGAGGAATGGTTCTTCCCTTCACTCCTCTAGCCATATCATTCGACAATGTAAATTACTTAGTAGATATGCCACCGGTAAGTATTCATTTTCCTCTTTTATTCCGTTCACGACACCAAAAAAATCTAAAACAAAGGGGTAGTTGCTTTGGAAAAAGATCCTAAAATGTATGATAACAAAAAATATTAACTGATACAGGAAATGAAAGAAAAAGGGGTGGCAGAGGGCAAGTTGCGATTACTTACGGAAGTAACTGGTGCGTTCAGGCCAGGCGTATTAACGGCACTGATGGGAGTAAGTGGGGCTGGAAAAACAACATTAATGGATGTTCTAGCCGGAAGAAAAACAGGTGGTTATATTGAAGGTGACATTAGAATTTCGGGTTACCCGAAAAACCAGGAAACATTTGTTAGAATTTCCGGATATTGCGAGCAAAGTGATATCCACTCTCCTCAGGTTACCGTTGGTGAATCTTTGATTTACTCGGCATCTCTTCGTCTATCTAAGGAAGTTACCAAGATTGAAAAAATGGTAAATTGTTGTTCATTTGTTGTACCTACTTTATGCAAATAGTCTTTAAAGTGGATGATAAAATACAGAAACTATTAACTTTCTTTATCCAGGATTAGTTGGCAAACATGCTACGGGCGCATTTGTTTCTTCGGACTAAAAATTCTTTGGGACTAAATTTTAGTCCCTGGACTACCTTTACAGTATGTAAATATTTTTTAGGATAAACTTGTCTAGACTTTCTAACAAACTTAAGCTTTTTCATGAGATCGTCTTTCAACTTGGGCATTGTAAATTCGAATCTAACATCTTTTGTAGGTTTTTGTTGATGAAGTGATGGAGCTAGTTGAACTAGAAAATTTAAAGGATGCTATCGTAGGTCTTCCGGGGATTTCAGGGTTATCGACGGAGCAGAGAAAGAGATTAACAATAGCAGTGGAGCTTATCGCCAATCCGTCCATCATATTCATGGATGAACCAACTTCTGGTCTTGATGCACGAGCTGCTGCGATAGTCATGAGGGCTGTTAGAAATACAGTTGATACAGGAAGAACAGTTGTTTGCACAATTCACCAGCCTAGCACCGATATCTTCGAATCCTTTGATGAGGTAATAACAATGGACTAAGAAACACTATTTATATCTAAATCTCTAAAAAATCGACCAAGAAAGGCTCGTAAATCCACAAGAAAGTGAAGCTTGGTTTAGTTTTTTAAACGGTGATTGACCTTACTCTGGAATTAAATTTCTTTAATAACACTGTTTAGACCTATAAAATTCATAATAAACATAAACAACACAGTGTCACTATAAAAATTCTTTTCGGAAACAATACATCTTTTTAAATTTTCAGAGTCCAAATGTTGTCATTCTGCTCTAATTCGAGCCAATATACGCATTCACCACTGTATTTGATTTTCACATTTCTTCATAATCCCTCATGTCATATGAATGCATCAGTTGCTATTGATGAAAAGAGGAGGACAAGTGATCTACTCAGGTCCACTAGGTCATAACTCTTGCAAGATCATCGAATATTTCGAGGTACTTACTATTTACTAAAAAGCAATGTGTTCCTTTTAAATCCTTTTTCAAAGACAACCACGGGTGATTCAATAAACTAAGCTTGTTTCAGGCAATTCCCGGAGTTCCTGGAATCAAAGACAAATACAATCCAGCAACGTGGATGCTGGAAGTAAGCTCAGTCGGAGTAGAAGACCAGGGTGGAATTGATTTTTCCGAATACTACAACTCATCAGCCTTGTACCAGTAAGTAAAAACTATCAGTTCAATCAAGACACTATTCTATATGTAAAATGATGCACACGTATGGACATTCATTCATGTACTAAAACTGTACAAACACATTTTTGGTTAGATCCTGTGTGTTGACCTCTATGCACAGGATGTAACAACGTGGGCGCTTGTACAGCTTATGTATATGATTTTTTTTTTTATATATATACATATATCATTACTTGTTTTAAAATCACGACAAAGTGATTACACGATTACGAGCAGGCACAATAAGGAACTAGTGAAGGAGTTGAGTGAACCTCCACCCGGGGCGAAAGACCTCTATTTCCAAACACAATATTCTCATTCTATGTGGGGGCAATTCAAGTGCTGCATATGGAAGCAATGGTGGACTTATTGGAGAAGCCCGAACTATAATCTAGTTCGATACTTTTTCACATTAGCTGCTGCTCTTATATCCGGAACTTTGTTCTGGCAGGTCGGCACAAAAAGGTCTATATCTAACTCAAACACCGAATCAAAACACTGGCATAAAAATCGTTTACGCAATTCCGTACCTTACCTACGTATCTTGTGCGGAATGGATTTGTTTTTCAATTTGTAATTTCTTATAATTTTGAAGGCAGTACTAAACTGCACATTCACAAAAGATTGGACATTCAACTGAACTTTTCCTCAAATGCATCTTGAGTTGCGAGATGATAAAAAAGGCCAACTCATAGTTTGTTTGTGTATAAATGACAGGGAAAGCTCAGCTGATCTAATGACTATAATCGGAGCAATGTACTCGATAGTGCTATTTGTCGGGATTAATAATTGTGGGACAGTACAGCCTTTAGTTTCGGTTGAGCGAATAGTTTTTTATCGAGAACGGGCTGCAGGGATGTACTCGGAATTACCATATGCCTTGGCACAGGTGAGAGTTTTAAGTTCTCTTCATCTATTTTATTTATACACATATCTGAAAATCATATTTCATGTGTAACTAACATGTTGATATGTAACAAGAGTGCCTTTTGGTTATTTTTCATTGTGTGTTTGTTTAATTTGTGGCATATGCAGGTGCTCGTAGAATTACCATACGTACTGGTTCAAGCCTCGTACTTTAGCTTGATAGTATATTCTATGATTGGGTTCGAGTGGGTAGCTTCAAAATTCTTCTCGTTCTTTTTCATCACGTATTTTTCATTCCTTTACTTCACCTACTACGGAATGATGATTGTTTCCATCACACCAACTCCGCAGTTAGCATCCATTTTTGCAGCCGCTTTCTACTCTCTGTTCAATCTGTTCTCGGGTTTCTATGTTCCTAGACCGGTAATCTCCTTGCTCTTGAACATAAAGTTATAGATGAATTCCAGTAATCGTCCCATAGTTTTAACCAACTAATATTTGGTTATATCGTTCTTAACATTAGGATAAGACTATAGAATGGACCAAAATTGCCACTTCTAAAAAATTTGATGATTACTACTGTTACACTTACGAGAGCGAAATATAATTTTGTTTAAAGCTATGGGGACCATTAATGTGATTCATCTTCGGTTTTAAATCAACATATTTTCTTGATATTGTTCTTTTGTTGGCTTCGAAAATTCAGAAACTTCCTAAGTGGTGGATATGGTACTACTGGATTTGCCCAGTTGCATGGACAGTATACGGGTTGATTGCTTCACAGTACGGTGATGTCAAGGATACTATTAAAGTACCCGGGTTGACTATCGACCCAACGATTAAGTGGTATGTGGAAAATCATTTCGGGTACAAGAAGGAGTTCCTTGGGCTGGTTGTCGTAGTTTTAGTTGCTTTTACAGTCTTCTTTGCGTTCATGTATGCGTACTGCATCAAGACTTTCAACTTTCAAAGAAGATAGAAGATAGAAAATAAACAATTCCTATTCATAGATTTGATTCTTGGTTTGTATTTTGAAGATTATATTTTCTTCTTAAGGATTCGTATTATTGTTACACTAGACAGTTGAGCAATGCAAATATCTTTGAGGAGTTACAATGGTTAAGAGGTAGTTCAGAAGTTGTGTTTATATTTGTTTTACTATATATTTACTACGGTGGAATATGATTCCGAAATAATTGTGTTAATGTCCGAATCTTGATCTCAAAAACACAGAGTGAACGCGTGAGATATTTAAGGCTAAAACTTTCTATTGTATATTTACTTGTTGATTCTGGATTATACATGGTTTCGTTCAGTTGGTTTAGTTTGATTTAATTTCAGGAATTGACTTAACCAAGGATCGTAAGAATTTGTTTGGTTGGAGTACTTTTGAAACAAAGTAATCATCTCGATGAAATCAAATCTAAAACAAAAACTTGGGGTGTTTTCTTCTTTCGGTTTTATTGGTTCTTGTGAGCACCTCTAATAGCTACTCTTAACAATTTTCTTCTTCGACAGTATTGCCATTAAGCAACAACTAGTTTCGAAATCACATGGAACAATGTAAAAATATTGATAAGAACAGAGTTATAAAAATTCCAATCACAAAATTAGTACTCATTTGATAATTATCACATCCATAAGCATGAAATGAACTGCTAACACAATGTCGAGTAAATATATATGCATATAAGCCTGCATATTGTAGTCCAAAGAGCGATTTCAGCGACAATATCTGTATCTTCCGATATTGAAATACGGGTATAAAATTCCCCAATTGAACGTGCACTTAAACCCCTTCTTGTGCGAACGTTCCCAATCTTTGTTGACAATTCTGAACACGATGTCATCGTAAGGAGGCCCAGTGCTAAACCTTATAATGCAAGTCTCGGTGCTCTCCCCGTCCGTCCCTATAACGTAAGTAGGAGCTTTCTTTTTGTACATAAGATCGGGGTAAAAGATATCGAACTTGTAACCTTGCACCATCTTAGGAGGAGGGGTTATCGTGATCATAGTGAGTTCGGTTGTATTTGTTCCATTCGTACCCAGTTTGCACACTGTTCAAGTACTTTGGCTTCCTAGGCCGGTACTTCTCATACCAAGTGTACACCTCGGAATCAAGTTTTATTCCGTCATTCAAGCAAGATACAGCTTTGCGCTTCCTTTCTAAGTTAGCCTCTTCCTCTTCCGGGTCGATCCCTTCTTCATTGCCATTATGAAACAACGTTGGCGAATATGACCCATCCTTCTGCCTATGTTCATCGTCGAAACTTTCCTCTACTTTTTCTTTTACCAAAATCGAATTCTGTTCTAATGCCAGATCATCTTCGACCTTGTTCTGCCCGTGTTTTTCCCGATTAGTGCACAACAATTTTGCGTGTAACTCCTTCAAGTAAGCCCTTGCCGCATATATGCGAAGCCTCTCGACAACAGTTTCCCAAAACTCAACTACTTTAGCTTCCCCAGAACACATCTGCCTGTTGTTCTGCAATGCTTCCAATTCATAGTGCAATTTTGTTGGAAAATATATGGTTTTCTATGTGATTTTTATGAGACTTGAGCTCATGACATGAAAGGTACCAACTTTGAGTCATTCTTATGTGGAGGGCACATAATATTTTTTATCCGTTCTTGGGTGGGGTTTAAAGCTCATAACGCGAGCTTTGAAACGATATATTACATCGTCAAAAATCATAAAACGGTGTGAATGAAAATTGGCTTCAAA
>MKEJ01100369.1:0-10458 GCA_001753735.1 Embelia ribes | reverse complement strand
TTTGCTTAACACCAATGTCCCTGGCCCTCGTCATGTTGTGGGTCACTCTTCCACTGACGGTGTTGGAGACAGACTTGCTTTCACCTAAAGGTTTAGAGTCTTAAAAATGGAGCTGATGAACTTTCAAGTTGTTCTTTGACTCCATTGAAAACTTAGCTTGGTTTAGAAGAGAAGAGATGAAAGGTAGAGGATACCCCACTAGGCGTACCAAATTTGTAACGTACAAAATCCCTAGTCTAAGTAATAAGACAGGAAAATTGAGGAAATAAGATAATTTTTATTTATTTGAATTTGTTCGAGTACATTCCTTTGTAATTTCTAAGTATAACAAATGTAGTCATTTGATTCTTCTTCTTAAATGTTTGATCTGCGACTTCGAGAGTTTGTTGTGGATATACCTGGATTTTGTTGAAGAATACATGATCCAAAGGCTCTGCGCTTGATCTTGAATCTGCCTAATGTTCTTTGATTTCTTCTTCTTGTTGAAAAAATGATGAGCTTCGACTTTGAAACACTTGATCTGCGGTTTTGATAGTTTATTATTAATCAAATTGGATTTGTTAAAGAATCTCTGATTCAAGGGCTTGAGCAACTTGATCTCGAATCCGGTTGTTCTTTGTTTTCTTGAAGTATGTCGAATTGTTTTTTGCGTTCTTCAATTCCTTCAAATTTTGAGAGTTAGATCTTCGAGCTTCAGAGTTTCTCTCTCAAGGCTTGAATACTGTCTTGCTTTCTTGATGCATTGGTCTCTTGGTCCCCCTTTTGAAATGAGGAATTGACCCTCCTTTATAATGTCTGAGGAGTAAGTGAGATAATAGAATATGCTTCTGGCATAATTTTTTGCTTTACTGTTTTAAGAGAATAATAATTTAACTAATTATTTATTTATTTATTAATTATCTCATTTTAATTATGAGCATAATTAATTCAATGAGCTTCCAGATAAGCATGTCCATTTTATTTGGTTCTTTTGCTTTAATTGGGCTTCAAGACTTGTGACCCATTTTACTTGGCTCTTTTACTTTAATTGGGCTTCAAGACTTGTGACCCTATTTTCTTTAATTGTGTTCTAATATTTTTAGCTTATTTTTTAATTTAACTATGCTTTAAGACACTTAATCCATTTTTATGCCCATAAAATTTTTGTGCCTACAATTGTATTTGAGCTGATATATTAAGGTTTACTAAATGAAAACTTTTTAATTTACCATGCTCATTTACGCAATAATAGCTTATAATCAAATCAATGTTTTAGCGGATACTACTTTATTAGGATTAGGAAAATCAAATCGATTTTAAAGCACCGAATATATTTTCACCATTACCATCTTCAAATAAAACATTTTTCAACGGTAGAACCATCTAGGCTATGGACACCCTTATTCATTTAGGATCCTAACAATTTAGGATCGTTACATAATATTACTACTTAATTATTGCTGAAATTTAATCTAAGGGTTGTTTCTTTGCCATTTTCCAAGTGATCTTGTTATCCTTTTATTTAAGGATATGATCCATATTTATATTCATTTTTCATATATTTACATACAAATACATAGACCTCAATTTTACCAAAAACAATTATAGGCATATGACTGCAAAATATTAAGAACAAAGTCTCAAATAAGTTTTTTAACTACAAGAAAATCTATAGCAAAGAAATTAAAGTCATTGTGTAGCAATACCAAAATATGCTTGTAAAGTTTTTTCCTCTATGTACTAATATATTAATGATAAAATAACGAAAATATAGAAAAATTTATTTCAAATTTAGATATACAAAATAAAATTATTAATCCATACTTCTTTACATGGAACGTGACAGTTCATTTGCTAAAACAATATTATTTGAGAATTCATTCAGTTTCATTTTTTTGGCAAAAAATAAAAAATTTAAATTTAAAAACTGCTACCAAACAACACCTATTTCGTAAGCCCTTGTTTGGATATGAGCTTTATCCCAATACCCTGGCCTATTTGTGTTGACCTAATTAACATAATTAAATTGTTCCACACCATCTCATCAAATTTCAAGGTAACATTACGAAAATGAAAAGTTATTTGTGGCAACAATAAATTACAATATCTATTGCACTTAATAAATTAAGAAATTATATAGATCTTGATACTGTAAGCACCTATTTGTTCATTTGGTTATCGATTTTAAGTAAATAAATAAATTTATTTTTAATTATAAAAAAGCTAAATATATTAAGTTTAAAATTTTTAATTTATTTAAGCCAAAATATAAATAAATACAACTTAAAATATGAGCCGCTAAATACTATATAATTTATTTAAAAAAACAAATTGAAAAACTACCATCTATAAGTTATAACCAAACGATGGCATGCATGCATCAATGAGACATGCCATGTTTTTTTCTCATAATGGTGGGACCACCAAGCATTTTTTAGGTTTTTGTCTGGACTAGTGAATACTCTAATGACGGAAATTAGCTGTCCTTTTCTTCCTTTTTAAATAATTATTATTATATTCATTTAAATATCTACTTTGGCCCGTGGTATTTCAAGAAACTTGGTTGGATTTTGGGGGTATAAAAAAACTTAAAGTGGAATTATTAGGCTAATTGACAAATTTAATGGTTGTATTGCATGAGTGCGACATTAATAAGATCACGAAATGTTATTATGATTAATTAATTAGTTTTATATATTATTTAATTTCGGGTTGCTCAATGTTATCCACTTTCCCGCCACACTCTATTCCCATTTTTGGACTCTAATAATGCAACTTAAACTTCCGGAAACCTTGAATTTTGTCCTCTTCTAATTATGATCAGTTAGATTGGGATAAGGGTTGTAACGTCCCAAAATTTACGGGTAATTTTTTTGTAAATTTGAATAATTTTGTTAATTATTTAATAATATTTATTTTCTTTCGTCGTTACATTCATAGTCGTTGCTTATTTCTCATAAATTTAGTGTCTCACTTTTGTAGACATTATGTATATCATTTCATAGTCGTAGATTATGATTCGTAGTCGTAGTATATCCTTGACGATATTCGTAGAGTTTTCGTTGTCGTAGAATATCGTTGTCCAATGATTTGGAAATCGTTTTTGGTAAAGTTTGGACTCAAGATTGTGTATCGGTACACAGATGCCGACTTAGCTCCATTTTCCCCCTTAAAATCCATTGGAAGCCGGCATATAAAATGGGTACCAGTACAAAATTGTGTACCGGTGTACACAGTTAGAAAGGTATGGCCTAGTTGCCTTTATACACCTTTTTCAAGTTGTTTTTCCTCATTTTTTCCCCCAATTCCGAAACAAGAGAGAGAGAAAGAGATTGTGGGTTTTCTACTTCCCCAATCTTCATCCTCAACTATCATCTAACTTGAGAGATCATTCGGAGAAAAAAAAAGTGTAAATTCTCGATCTCCATTGCATAGGCTTCGAGTTGAGGTACATTACGATTTGAGTTCATCCGCTAGATCAAACTTGGGGCGGAAGTATTAGGAGTTTTTAGAGGATTTCATCTAGCATCGAGATTCGGTTGTCATCTAGTCTTCAAACCTTTTTTTATCACCAGTACGAGGCCTACGTATTGACATTCGTCTTGTTTCAAATGGCATAAAAAGCTCATTTGGAAAGGCTAAGAAAAGGGGGTTTTCGGACTGGCATTGGTGTAGTCTTTCATTAGCGTCTTTAGAGGCATATGTATTGAGGTATGAACATAAACGAATAATGGTATAAGTTTGAACGTATGCACAGGTATAATGTATGTTTATGTTTTAAGCTTTAAGTATATAATTCAATTAAGTATGAATTACATTTATCGAATGCCCTACGAGAATGAAGATAATTTGAGGCATTATAGTAGGTATATATAGTTGATATGAAGTATGCAATGTAAGAATGCGAGGTATAAGTATGTGATGTAAATATGCAATATATGTATGCAATATAAGTAAGCATGTAACTACGTGTAGTAAGTACAAGTAGGCATAGTAAGTATCAGAAGGCGGGGAATGAATAAGTTGGCAGCATATGTATAAGTATGTAAGCGTATATATAAGTATTACAAGCATGTTATGTATAAGTAATCATAACACGTTTGTTGAATAAATATAAGAAGCTTGTATATTATTTAAGCCTAAGTTAGATTGAATACTCATGCATTTGATTGTATGTATAACTATATATAGGTCACAATTTGTTGTGACAATTATGAAAGTAAATATGTTACTCATTCATGTTACGTTTTGCTATGACATATATATTAAGTATTACGTATGTTAAGACATTGTTAAGTAAGGCATTTGGTGAATCATTCATGTTTATAAGCATGACCTGATCATAAGCATAGTATGATCAGAAGCATTCGTGTTACATTTATAAGTATAAGGGAATAAGTTATTCGAAATCATAAGCATAAAGGAATAAGTTACTTGATTCACGTGCATATAGAAATAAGTTATCTAGGGCTATACGAAACACTCAAATTGTTTTAAGAAAAAGGGCAATACTAAACGCCCAAATTGATTTAAGAAATGGCATAAGAAATGCCCATTTTTGTTTTAAAAGATAAAGTAAGGGATAAGTCCCCAACTTCCTTTTCAAAATAAGACGAGATATGTCTCGTATACATAAGTTGCATTTATAAGTACTTGGTGTAGATGAGTTATGTTCTCTTATGCGGATGTTGTATTCATAAATAATGGTTATATTTGTATACTTTTACTTTACATGGTTATATATAAAATGATTATGTTCATTTTACATATTTACATACATGATTATTTATCGCTTACTGTCATATTTATCATATTGTTGATTTCTGACCAGTATATATATTTTTTCATGTACATCGTCCTCTAATCACTTTGTAAGTCCATAGTTTGGCTCATAATACGATTGATAGGTTGTGGAGATGCATATGCAAGGGTACATTTTGTAGCTACGGCTATTTGTATTAGACCTCATTTATATTTTGCTTTGGAGTTGTATGAAAGTATAGATATATTCTTGCCTTGTACATGAGACGAAGAACATATTCATACCTTCTTTCTTATTTCTTTTGGCAAGCCTATAGTTTGATTATGTATATGTAAATAACGGTTTATGTAGTAATATTAAGAAGTTGTTTAAGTTTTCTTCATTTAATTGTTGGCATTGTTCCATTGCAAAACTCTGAGTTGTAGTTATGCGTAACTGGGAATGGTAGATATATGTATCTCGTTTAATTTCTTTACGTATTTGCGGGGTCATGCCATTGAGTTTTAAGGTTGAAAACTTGGGGCGTGACAAGTATTGAAAGTATATTAAGTTGTATTTCAGTTCTTTTATTGATTTTTCTTTCTTTTTTTCTCACGACCTCGGGTCACGGATTGTGAACTTTCCATCTACCGATCTCTCTCATCATCGTCCCAAACAATAAAAACAACGAAGCCATCTCACTGCCACTTCTCCATCGCACCCAACCTATTAGTAGCAAGTCCCCTTCTCTTTTGTTCAAAATAAATAAACTATGCAAGTATATTTACTTTCTATTATAAAAGTAAAAGAATATTTTACACATTTTTATACCTATTTTACCATTTTATTCTTTTTTCCTTATTTTTTATTTTTATTAATATTGAAAAAAAAGTAGAATCGTGCTCTATTGTAGTATGCTCTACTATAAATTGATAATAGTATTTTGTAAATTTTTATTCCTATTTTATCCCTTTTTTGTTTTTAGTTTATCATCTTAATAAAATTTTAAAAAAAATACTCGAAATATGTACTATTCATCTACTCTGTACTACAAAAGCACAAGAGTTTTTTTCATATATTTTCTTCTTATTGAAACCTACTATTTTTGTTCCTATTATACTTTTAATTATAATTTTTTACTCTCTATTATAAAATCACAAGCTTGATTTTACACATTTTATTCCTATTTTACCTTCTTCTTCATTTTTCTTATTTTTTTCTTATTAAAATTAAAAAAAAAATCTAATCGTGATCTATTATTATACTCTCCAATATGAATTGATAATGGTATTTTATAAATTATTATCCCTATTTTACTTTCGGTTTTCTATTCATAGTTTACATTCTTATTAAAATTGAAAAAATATCCAAATCGTGTACTATTAATCTATTATCTATTACAAAAGCACAATAGTAATTTATACAATTTTTTAATCTCTTATTTGTATTCCTATATTATCTTCTATTATAATTTTAGAAAAAAGCCAAATGTTGTCTTATTCATCTACTATCTACTAAAAAACGTATAAGCGTGTTACACATTTTTATTCTTATTTTACTTACTTTTTTTCTATTTTTTCCTCTTATTATTAATGTTAAAAAAATACACAACTGTACCCTTTTCATTTATTCTCTATCATAATAGTACAAGGGTATGTTAAATATTTTATTTTTGTATTTTACATTCTTATTGTATGTTCATATTTTATCTTTTATACATTTTTTTTTCCGTTTACCCTATTATTTTTTGTTCTTGTTTGCCCACTTATTAAATTTTTAAAAAATTATATTTGTGTCTTTTTCACGTTATAGCATCATACCCAGATGAAAAAGAAAAATAAAAAAATATATGGTCAAAACTAAGAAAATACATTCAATTAGTACATCTTTTCTGCTTGCATCGGCTCCCATCTCTTCTTTCCTGCAACCCAAATCATCTTCACCAGTATCGGATCCCGCACCATAACTTATTAATTATTTAGTAATTTATTCTATTTTATAGATAGCATTAAATTTATTTATATTACAAAGAACCTAAACTTAAAATTTCTTGAACTTATTACTATTATGTGTTATTTCAAAACTTAACACAATTAATTGATATTAAGCATAAACATGGAGGTCATGCCATCAATATAACTTTAACCACTTATTACAATTTATGGTTAATAATAAAAGCTTAATAAAATTATTTTTTTCTGCTTATTAATATTAAATTTAAAAATTGTTTTTTTTTTCATAATTTATTTATTAATTAATTTTTTCCACTTCAAATTTATAATCATATAACTACAAATTGGAGGTTGTGTGGCTGTTATTTGGTGATAGCCATTAATGTTTAAAATAAAAAAAATCATTATTTAGGTTGTACTTAAAATATTAAAAGATGTAGTATATTTTGGATGAAGCTAATCGACTAAATTGGGCAATTTCCAGAACTGAAAATAAGGTGATTCTTTACTAATGTATGTGTACGTTTTAAAATTTTGCTGGTTAAATTTTTAAGACTCCAGCATACAACTACATAATCAAATGCTATTTAGTTGCGTTAAAGTTCATGATGAAAATTGTTAGCTAAAATATTTAATAAAAATACTATTTAGTTGCCTTAAAGTTCATATTAAAAATTGTTAAGTAGATCATTTCAATATCAATAACAAGAAAAACCTAAAAAACTTGTTAATCACTTTATTTAAATAATTTAATGAAACGGGAGTTATGAGTTTGATCAATGACTTTAATTCTTATCTTGTATTTTTTGTAAATCTAGATACATATAGACGATATTTTCAAAATTAATGGAATTCCAAATTTAATTTTAATATTTATATTAATGTAATATAAATTTTATAGTTTTGTTTATTTAGTATGGTAAAAATAATTAATCACAATATCATTTTTTTTTATCTTTTTATGCTAAATCCATTGATAATAGTTCAAAAACTAATTTAAAATTAGCATAGAAATTTGATTTCAATAATATTTTTCATAGATATATATCTATGTGAAATTGTTCTGATTGATCTAACTTTTAAAACAATTTTGTGGGCTATTGTTTGACTCAACTATTTTTTGAAATAAGATTTTAGATGTCATTTTTTTTAAGACCGTATTTATAAATTTATTTTTCCAAGAGAAATTTTATCTATTTTAGAAAGTATTTTATAGAATTTGAAAGTAAATCATTAAGATTCTAGATAATCTAACACCAATTTATATCTAATCAATAAAAAAGCGATTGTAAAAAAAATGAGAACAAATATAAGAACAAATTTAAAAGTTATTGTTACTATTTAGAAATTTATTAAATTTATTATATTTTTTTTTAAAAAATAAAGACGACATTTTGTAGCCAATAACATTTTGTTGTCAATTTTAAAATTTTTGAGAAATGACAGATAAATACTAAAAATGAAAGTATTACCAAACAGGCCTATAAAAAATTATATTATCTAATTTAACAAGCTGCTAACTAAGAAAAATTAAGTCAAGTGTAAGCTAATTTCTTGTCTTTTATTATTTTATAGTTTTTTTCATTTTCCTTTATACTTATTGTAATATTATATTTTCTGATTCATACAAAAAAGAAAAGAAATAATTTCCTATTGTAAATGTTCAAGGTGAAAGTAGGAAGAAAGTATCACATTGTAGTTATAAGTTATAAATTTGTCCTATAGATTATTTCATTCTATTTTATTATAATCTTTTTTTGCAGTGATTTATGGTCAATATGTATATCAAAATAACAGAGACAAGGTTAAATTTTTTCAAGATAAATAGTCAAACTTTAGAACGAAAATTTATCCAGAATTAGTTGATATTGTACTCACGGGGAGACAATATTGTTGAAAACACAAGATTTCATATCACTTAAGAATAAAGCAATAGAGACATAATATACACTAATGGGCTTCGCACCTAATCGGGCTTAAATTTTTAATTTGGTATGAGTTCCGTATGTGAATATATAATGGTCTCTTACATACGCGTGTGAGTTGTCCACTTATTAATGTGTAATGTCTCCCAACAAGTGGTGTATGAGCCAAAGGTTGACGATCCTATACTAAAATATTCATGCAGTAGCATTCATAATTATATGAAAAAGCGCAAAGTCATGGGTGCAAACATGGCAAGGCAGGTGCATGTACCGTTGAACTGCGACATTCCAGAAATTTCCATATTTTATTCATTATTTTTAATATGATTTTGGTCGCTCAAAACTCATATTAGTCTTCATTGTTTGGCCATTCATTGTTATCATAGTCAAGTATTATCATAGTCGAACATTTTTGTAGTCGAGATTTTCGTAAATTCACATTGCATATCGAGATTACATTTTATTGAAGCATATATATTTTGGTGGAAATATATTTCGTGATATATATGTAAATTCATGACTTTCCATGTGCATATTTATGGTATGTGTTTCATAGTTATCGTGACTCGGTTGTACAAAATTCGCATAGTTCGCAGTACGACATTTAGCAGGGTATCGAGTATTTAAGACTTATTCATCTTGATATAACACATGTGTGCTTATATGTTACGCTTATGTATTATACTTATATGTCATGAGATATATATATGTATGTATGTATAATAAAAATGAAAAATGATATATAGTATAATTAATTAGAAGTTTAGTCAACATTTACTTCCTAGTCAATATACTTAGTCAACATTTTACACAAAATTGGTCCCTTAGTCACGGCAATACCTATTTTTTTTCTACTTCAACTTTTGACAAATGTTTAGAAGTGTTAACATTTCATTTCTTTCCTATTTCACGAAAAACCTAGAAAAAAGAAAAAGAAAGAACAACTTAGGAACCAAACTTTATTTGGTTGATCGAGCTAGCTATGGAGTTTGTTCATCCAAAGTACTTCTAGAATCGAGTTCTACACCATATAACGAGTCTTTTAAGGTAAGTATCATTGTCTCTCGTGTTCGTTCATGATGTTTTGGGTTCCGTGCTTTTTTCGCACATGAATATAAACTTCGATTTCTTAATCTTTAGTGCGTTTAGCTTTTTTTCTTCTAGAGGTTCGACGGCTATTTCAATTGTCTTGTAAATCAAACTTGGGCATAAAGTTGGGACATTTAGGGGGTTGCTTAGGCTTACTTTCTTAGTTTTTAGGAGCTCAAATTTGGTACTGTAGTTAGTGATCTCTATTATAAACTCGATATCTTCTATTATGTGCAAATATGTTAGTTACATCTTATATTTGTAACCGTAATTATTAATTCGTAGTTAATTACCATGTTTATATGATTAATCATTTCCTATATTTGGTTGTTTCGAGCGTGTTATCTTACAAGCTTAATCGTGTTTCATTCTTAGTTAGGCATTCGGGATATCATTCATAATATTGACATTTCATTCATGCCAGTACAAAAATGTTGTTTTCAAGCATCAAGTCATGATTTCGGGATTCGGATTTCACATTTATTTTCGGGACATAGTGTATCGATTTTTTTTTTACTATCGAGAAGCAATTGGGTTCATACAACCCCATCGGGAAAGGCAGAAAACCAGATCTAGGATATTCATTGAAGGTGCCAAATTTCGGGGTGCGCCACAATGAAGGCTTAGCATTCGTCAAATTTCAGGAACGAGCCATGGAGTTTTTAAACATCGGGCCAATACTAGTCCCATTTTTTTTAGACATAGTCGAGTTTTTGTAGTCGAGTCGTGGCCGCATACATCGAGCATATATACATTCGAGTTTCATGGCATT
>MKEJ01100367.1:0-18971 GCA_001753735.1 Embelia ribes | reverse complement strand
TTTGTTAAGATACATAATTTAGAATTAGCACACTTGTTTCCCTTCTCTGACCCTTTTCGTTTTTCCCATAGGCCGAAAGTCTTGCTGATTTCTATGAATATTGCAAAGGTCTCGAGCTTGCTAGGAACTTTCAGTTTCCAACACTCAGACAGGTTTCCCCATCGTACATGAAGTTTGAAAACTTTTAAATTCCAAATTTTAAGGCCCATTGCTAAATGTATTTCTTTCTCTTTTTTCGATCAGCCGCCACCTTCATTTCTTTCAACGATGGAAGAATACATAAAAGAAGCACCCCAATCTGGTTCAGTTTCAAACAAGAGACTGGTTAGCCTTATCCCAATCATATTCTTCTAATTTTCTTTATAAGTTAAAAGACATTAATTTTAAGAGACGCCAAACGGATTGTTATCCTTTGAGTAGGTTTATCTGACGTGTATCTAACGTAGACACGGCACTCATTTGGGTGTGTCCATCTTTCATAGCATTCTTCTTCTTTTTCCTTGTAAATTAGTCTCATTTAGAATTTTGAAGCTCAATGTGTGCACCATTTTTTTGTTGATTTATATGCATAAGGCACTTAAATAAGTTTTTCCGATTATAATTAGGCTAATAATAATCGAACGTTTCCACTGACAATTTTAGGAACAAACCATTCATGAGGCTAATATTTCAATTTACCAACACATTAAATCTGCATTTTCCGAACTTATGTTATTTAAAGTTTAACCATAGTATCATTCTTGTGAAATTAATCCTCGCTGCTTTAATGTCAACATTAGGAGTACCGAGAGACGAACGAAGAGCCTGAGAAGCCTCCAGAGCCAGCCCCTGAAGAAACTGAAAAGCAAGTTGAAGAAGTTGAAGTTGAAGATTTACTCGTGGAAGAAGAGGAACCCGAGCCTAAAAAAGAGGAAGAAGTTCCGCCACTTATTGAAACTGATTTGCTGGTAATGTATCGAGTTTGCACACAGGCATATATGTGGCAAAAAAGCCTTTAAGCACGAAAAAAAGCCGGATGCATCCGACTTAAATCGTCTAGATTTTTAGGCCAAATCGAAAAAATCTTAATAGTCTTCAACTTTCAAATGAAAACCCAGAAAATCTTGAGCTTAAAAGTTGCAACCAAAGAAGGCAATTGCTTCATGTCTTCTTTCGGAAGGATTTGACATTTAAAGTAAATATAATTAAGCTTTTAAGCAAAAAGGCAGGAAAGTTAGAAAAGATGCAATCAAAGAAGTCTATTGTTTCAAGTCTTCTTTTGGGGGTGATTTGGCATTTGAAGTATGCTTGGCTAATTTTCGGTTTTTCTGTTTAATAAAAAAATGAATCTTTTCTCATTTTGTGCACAGGGTTTGAACGAGGTGAACCCGCAAGCTGCAGAACTCGAAGAAAGCAATGCCATGGCTCTTGCTATTATTCCACCTGGTTAGCTAATTTTTGAAGAATGTCCGGTATTTCAGAAAACAAAAATTAAAAAAAAATTGATGAAGTTAATTTAACTTTTTCATTGTTAATATCTGTAAACAAATGGGAACTCATCAAAAGGTTAATGCTTTCTGTTTTTGGAAATATAACTCTAGGTATAAATTTGCTTCAAGTGGTTAATGGTTCTCAGTTGCTCTTCTATACCAGTAAATTTTGAATGAAGTTATTTATCTTCAATATATATATCGTTTGGTTTGGTGTTCCGTTTTCAATTTCTGAAATTTGGCGTTCAAATTTCTTTATTGTTGTGTACTCTTTTTGAAAACCAAATGATGGACTGTTTTTCATCTGATTGTGCGACTGTTTTTCAGGAGCTGATCCTTTATCGAATAGTCGGGCTTTAGCTGAAATCGGAAAGACTTCAGGATGGGAGCTGGCACTGGTCTCCACACCAAGCCAATCTCATTCCCATGCTACAGAAACCAAATTGGTTTGTTTCGTTTTCTTCTTAAAACGTATTCCTTTTTTGCTCGGGTTGTTCAATTGTTCTGCAAGCCAAAAATAAATTCCTAATATCAGCTAAGAGACGTTAGTTACTTTTTCCAGTAAGAAAGTACCAACCATCCATGGGGCACGCGGGATTTGTTCTTAGAGTCGGTTTATGTAAGAAAATTGAGGGTTGGATTAGTAAATGTTTGAGTTGTACAATGAGAAAATCTTATAGACAAATGAAATTTCTAAGTTTAGTCAGTTGCCTCTGCCAAATTTATGGATCTTTTTAGAGCTATATTTAATGAAATAAATTTGCAAGTTTCCCGAAAATGTTATTTCCTTTAAAACTCGACATAGACAGGTTGTGTTTTATACGATGCTCGGGCGTGCACGTCACGAAATTGGAACCCAAAAAAAATAGCCATTTTTTAAATCCTATAATCGGTAAGTGTCATGGTGCCACTGTACAATTGAATGTTGTAAAGCAATCGTTCTACGACTCTTAGCACTTCGGGAGAAAGGATTATTCGCGTGTTGTATGATAAGCTTCGGTCTAAAACACACACAGCCATTCCAGCGAGCAAATTTTCAATTTGACATGCACTTTTTTTCTGAATTTGAATTTCAGAGTTTCATTTTCTTCAATACGTAAGTAACCTTATTGCATATCTGTAACTTGTTGAATTGTAAAATGAGCTAATGGAGTGAATCAATTCTTGATGTGCCAGGCTGGTGGATTTGATAAGCTATTACTCGATAGCTTATACGAGGACGATACTGCCAGGCGACAATTACAACTTCAAAACGCAGGTTATTACTCTAACTACGGACCCGAAACAGCCCCTCAGAACCCATTCGATCAACGAGACCCTTTTGCAATGTCCAACGCCATAGCGCCCCCTACGAACGTGCAAATGGCGACACTGATGGCTCAGCAGCAACAGCTACAATATCAACAACATCTGCAGCAACAGAATACGATCACCGCAACACCTCATCTATATTTGCCGCAATATCCGCAACAAGCAGCGCCTAGTTATATGGGCAGTTCTAATCCGTTCGGGGATCCATTTAATTACCTGCAAAATACGACACCTTCGCAAGGAAACCATGGTTTGCTTTAGAGTACATATATATATATTTTTTAATTCTCAATTTGTTATTTTCTTTTTTGGGGTTTCTTTGAGTTAAATTTATTCTTTCATTGTTTGCCGTAGTTGCATCCATTTGTACTCTAATATATGATTCTTTGGTGACTCGGATAAAACTTGGGATGCATTCCTTTTTGTAACCGATGAAGAATAATGTTGATCTTCGAAATAAAATATTTTCATTTTTTCAGCTATGTTTTGCATTTTCGGATGTTCATATCTTTGCGTGTGTTTGTGTTCATGTCTTGCAATATTCGGATGATCTCGGATCATCTCTGCAATCATTTAGTAGAAAACAAAACTATATCTTGATTAATCTCATAAAATTAATAAGTAAAAAAGCGGGAAAGAGCAGTCTCATCTCTAGATCTCCCCGAAGGGACAAATTATTGACAGTTCTTGTATTCATCGTTGGCGCAAAATCCTTTTTGTCGTGCTATTTTTGGTGCTATTTTCGGTTTTGCTACAACTGATGCTCGATGTTAATGGTGCAAATTTACGGGTACAGAGCTGCTACAATTGCTTTCTCCGAGCTGCTGTTGGTATCCGAAACATTTACAGTTCTTTGATCACATATGCATCATTGGTAAAACAACTATTTGGTTATGCTATTTCCAGTTTTGCTATAATCAAAGCAATTATGTCGCTTCCCCTAACGATAGCCTTTTTTTTATCCCAATCATATTCGTATCGAAGAAAGAAGGTTGAAGGAAGGTGGATAGGAGCATACTTCTTTCTTCGAATACAAACTTCATGTGAATAATTTTGTAAGTAACATTACGTATCTTTTTAAATCTGCATCATACCATGACGATTACACCATCAAGCGAGGGATAAACAGAATAAACTGTATTTCACGTCTCGTTTAAGTCTTGTGCATAACCATTGTCCCAGGGTTAATCACTTGAGCAATGGTGTCAAAAAGTTTGCCAAAAATTACAACACTTGTCGACCATGGTAGAGATCTAATGTGTATTTATCAACTTGTATATGCTCAAATACTAAATGTACAAAAACACGAGATACGAGCTAATGAGTTTGTACTTTCATCACATGTTTTGAACTTTCTCTAAGCTTCGCTTGATCGAATTTACGTCTTTTAGCTGTCAACATGGGCCTCAACTGAAAAAAAAGAAATGAACATGCTAAGTTCCGAAATTGTGAAATTACTAAAAGCAGAAAGAAAATTGATTTACCGAAGTTCAACACGTATTACAAGAAGTTTGGTGAAATAATGATTCCAGTCGTTTAAATAGAAAAAAAGCACAAACAGCATAACTTAGTTTCATTTTTATGTTCGATAGGCACGACAAACACGAAATGAAAGGGTTATATCCATAGTTTATACTTTTCCTATTTAGATGTCAGTAGTTCACTAGGACAGTATAGTGTCGCAATGTGGTTTTCCTTTTGCTTGCTTAGCTTAGGTCTCATCGGCACCAAAAAAGGAGTACAACTTCCCTACAATTATCAAATTTTTGCCAAACATTAAACTGCTTCGAGAATCAGATCTTAAAGTTCTTTCACCGAAAACCGAGATTGAAGCAACTTCATGAATCAGTTTTCAAGAAGTCGCCAGAACATATGAATAGCTAAAAATATAGAAAGCCATACATACCATCTCGATGTACTTTAACTGCTTCAAAATTTGATCTGTTTCCAGCTCCTGGAAACACGAATAAAATCAAATTGGATATATATTGTGAGAATGGCAGTGCAAACCAACTAAACAAAATTATGAATCAACCAAACCCCAATTAAAGAGAAACTACATGACTAAAAAAGAAAAGATAAAATGACAAAAAAAAAACTAAAGAGAGACTGACACAGCATAATCAACTTCATTTAATTGGATTTTAACTACATTTGGAATTTATGTTAGGTTATATAATGCAAAGTACATCTTTTGATTTGATATTGATACTTTTTTCCCCTTTCTTTTTTGCCTTTTTCATGTGCTTTATCATGACGGACTTAAGCAACGAGCTCACATTTTCAACGTCTCACTAAATGGGATTGATTCTGGATTTTTACCACAATAAAAAGCAAAAATTTTCAACCCTCAACACTGAGTCAGAAGTCTAGCAAAATATGCCAATTCAAAAAAATCAAATATCAGAAAATAAAGAACACGGAGAGACTTGCTGACCCAATTCGTTAAATATGACTACGTCTGTGGGCGCCTGGGCCAATGGGGGCGTCAATGGGATTTGCATATATATAAATTTTCTGAGAAAGCCAATGAGAAGAACAAACCAAAGCTCTGGCTAAAACATACCTGAGGTACTGCACAATCAGCATGAGCTGGATCCCAGAGTACGGAACGAAAACACTCCCAATTGTCCGTTTGAACTTCAAAGAGAGGAGCCCTATGATATCAACAAGGAAATTTAACATACCAATGATAAGAAAACACATCTAAACAACACTAATACATATAGAAAACCCAGTGTGGGAACTTCAAAAAGATGAAAACTTTCAGGAAATAACAGATGAGATGAGCCACTAGTTAATAGCTAAATCAAGAAAGGAACTTTTTCTCACATTTCCGCAAGCAAATTAACTTCAAGGCATGTATTTAAAGAAAATTAAAAGAAATAACTTCAAGGCATGCCTATGAACTAATATAGAAGAAACTGTCACGCGCAAACAAATATTTCTGCACATCTTACCATCAAACGACATATTACAGAAGCAAATTGACAAACTTAACAGCTAAAAGGTGTGAATTTAGGATATAAAGCAAAGAACAAAGTACATATCAGGTTACCTTCGCCACTTTCCGCATATGGTTCCATCAACTTCGCCTCCAATGCCTTCGATGACTTGTCGGCATTGGACCCAATTGCCAATAGAGCTTATTCTAGATAAGTTGCTGCCATTCTGACCCTAGAAAATAAGAATGTTAATTTGTGGTTTTTCGTCTGGGATACCCCTGCAAATCAACAACCAACAGGACCAATCGGAAAAGAAAACCTATAAACAAATTAAAATCTTACATGCAAGCAAACACACCCTGAAGGATCAATTTCCGCTGGTTCATCGATGACGTGAACTTCGCTGTGCCAAATCAAAGAATTAACACAAAGTTGAGATAAGAACTAAAGTATATTGATTTCAGAACCACAAGATATGTTAAGACAGCTTGTTCCCTAAGCTATGCTACTAGATAGAAAACCTAAAATCAACTATACAAGTTTCTTTAAAACATTATAGAGTTTGATAGTAAACAAAGATCCAGAAACAAAAGAGGTTGAGTATGAGATAATACACATATCATGGTATCAATTGGGAGCACCGGAATAGCGTCGTTAATAACTACTCTTTTGTTACAGGCAGAAAGAAAAATTATGGGGATAACATGCACTGGATTTATTGCCAAAAATCTTAAGCCAAAGTCTAAATCTATCAACCTACAAATGGGAACCCTGATTAGAGAACAAAAAACAATCTACCCGAAACCTAAACCTAGACGTGATAATTTTCCTCCCTTCCAACCCACTACATGTTTCTGAAATAATCTCTATAACCACTTCCCAAAGATAGCCACAAACACAAAATGATAGCAACCATCTTATCAAAAAAGAACTAAGCTATTAGAGAGAGGGACAACGTAACTTTTATGCATGTAATCTACTGCGGAGCTTGAAAAGTGCAATTAAATTTCAAGTTGAGTGGCGGTGAGACTTGACATCTGGACTTTGCCTGCTCTTATGCCATTTAAGTTTGATTCACCACGTCATCTAAAGCTCAAGTTATTAGAGACAAGGTTAAATTAATTTTTATTTTCTTTACCGGCTCCTAGTACCCCAAACCACCAATTTCCATGGGAGAATTCACTTCCCAACTAACCAATTGGTACTTCAATTCATGTACAAACCACCACATTAACAAATAATTTGGACCTTTTCCAACCAATGTGACAACAGAAGCCGACCTCTCCGAAGGAAAAAAGTATGGCAAGGCAAAACAATAGTTTAAGAAATCTTACAAGAGTAGATAGCGTCCTCAAATAACTGTTCGTAATCTGTTCAAAACAGGCTTACTTGTTTTCTAATTTCTTCATTATATCCTATGAAAGGAACTGACAATACAAGAGCCCAGAGGGTTGCAAATGAACATACACCAAAAATGCCACCGGTATTCGTTCACTCTTGCACAAATGAAAATGTAGACTCGAAACAACGTCAGAATTAAGCAAAACTTATTTAACTAGTCCAAGCAAAATCCTGACCCTCACCATGCATAAAAATACCAAACTAAGGCTTTTTGTTGAATAATACACCAGACATAACCTGTTGGGGAAAAATTTAACAACCCAGCCCCTTAAGATTGCTGTCGGGAAGGAGATCATACACTGAACAGTTTAAACCCACCACTAAAAACAGCGAGTTCATATGAAATACTAATTGAAATATACTCGCCATTTGATGTTTAATGTTTAACCTCGCGGTTCCAATAATGACATCCAAAAGGAGTCAGGTTCGCTAAATTGTTAGAAAACGGGCTTGGTCTGGAAAATGCTTTCAAAACAGGATACGTTTGGTATATTATTTCTGAATAAACATTTCATTTGCAAAGTCAATGAGATCAACAGACCCTTATATGGAAACCTCTAGAAGGCTGGCAGGTTCCGCATAAAGGATAAGAGTCAAGACAGAAAGCCTCCTTCACCTAGCTACAAAAGAAAGAAGGGATCCCCTGTCTAAGGTGATAAGAAGACCTACATTGAAACCGGAAATTCATTCTTGATCAGGTGTAAAGCAAAAAAAGAAAAAGAAAATAAAGTTCACAGGATCAGAAGCCCTTACAGTATATCCTATCTACATAGGAACCCCTATGAACACCACTTTTTAGTCTCAAGCCTATATTCTTATTGGCAACCATCAACACTCATCCAAGGTTTGGTGCGGTCCAGAAAGCATCCCGAACCTCTAAATCTGTAACTGACGAGACTTCAGCTAACATCTTATAGCCACTCCCGATTATTCAGAGGGGGTGAAATTTCTAACATTATCAATATCACCATGCCTAAGAAGCATGAATTTAGACTCGGACACGAATACGGACACCGATTCGGCATCTTTTGAAAAATATGAGATTCGGATGCGGCCGGGATTCGGCCTTTTTTATTTTTTTATTATAATTTTATTACTAAAATAAAATAGCTTTGAAAAAGAACTAGAAAAACCACATTTAAAAAACATACACAAGATAAAATAAGACAGATTTTTGTTAATAGCTGAAGACTAAATGTAAAAATATTAACAAAACAAGTGCAAGATAAAAAATAAAAAAATAAATAATTTTAAGTATTGCGCGAATGAATAAATATGTTCAAAGGTTCATCACAATCTAAATCAATCGAAGATGAAAAGTGAGAAATATATACTTAATTGATTCATGTACACGCTTATATACACAAGTTGATAACAATCACATGAACATCATTGATTAAGATGGTTAAAATTTTAAACTTGTTGTGTTTGATTTCTAGTTAAGTAACATGTAATCTTACACAACCTCCATAACTTATAATTGACCAAAATTGGCAACTTTGACCATGGTTGTGTCCTCGGTATATCATTAGCGAGTTAAAAACATGTTTAAGGAGAGTCCCAAAAGTGTCCAAAATTAAAAATAATTATTTGTCATTTTGGACACGCCAAATGGAGCGTCCGACACACATCCCGGAGTGTCCAAGGAGAATATGAGTCCGTGGAGAGTCCGATACGGGTGCGGCAACTGATTTGAAGTGTCGATGCTTCCTAGCACCACGCTTAAATATAAATGCAATGAATGTATCGTTTTGGCTTCTCTGAGAGACCAAACAGTGAAAATTTTTCATGATTTAAGACGTGTTGCGTTCTAAGATCAATATGTGTGGATAAAAGAAATTGTCCAAGAAACCTCATTAAAAAGTAAAAGGTACCCATCATTAGCTCATGTCGTTAACCACTAACTTCCATGAAAGAAACAACTTCCAAACTAACCAAATGGCTCTAGAACTCATGTCGCTAACCACTCAACCCAAAATCAGGTGGACCTTCTCCAACCACAGGGAGAATGGAAGCTTGCTGCTATTCCAAAGCAAAGATATGTTGTAAGACAAAACACTAGCTTGGGGAAAATAAAATAACGGGCCCCCACCCTCAATCTACAATTGACCCTTCCTAGAGGCTAATCTTAGCTTTAATTTCAAAACCTTGAGCAGATGCCCCAACACCAAACAACTTTTTAACTCCCAAATAACTTTCTTTCTTCTCTATTTTCTGGAAAAGTAAGAAAGGATAGAAAAAGACCAGCCTTAGAGGGGCGAACCCAGTTATGAAAGGCAAGAACCACCAATACACAATGAAGGCTAATCCCTGAACATCCCTTTAAATATCTTATCGAACTAAGTACACAATAAAGGTTCCCAAATTCTTCTATCAAATATTCCATGTGACAAAAAAAAAATTAACCAAGTAAATCCCGTGATTGCCATTTTCAGGGGTTCCTATGAGCACCAGTAACCGTATATCAATTTTGAGATGGGAGGACATAACATCAATGATACTAAAACAAGTCCGAAAAATGGTCCAATTATCCCTTGCTGCACGGCAACAGATAAGGAGATGGTCCAGAGTTTCTCCATGCTCTTACACATGTAGCACCAATCAGGAATAACAGACCAACTTTTCCAGAAGTTGTCAGCTGGGGTTTAATGCAGCCTTGGAACAAAGGAAACAATCTTTGGCAGCATGTTTGCCATTCGCACCGCATTCCAGGGGAGCAATTTATCACGAGGTGAAATAGAACAATACAACGATGAAATAATAGACTCCTTGTGAGAAAAGTATATTACGTGATCATGCCTATAAAGTTGTTAGGGATTCAATCTCCTAAACATAACCTTTCAAACAAATTTAGAATAATAGGACTTCAAAGCCAGACCTAATAAGCGTGGGCAAAAACCAAACCTTACAATACAAGACACTAAATAGAGAACCGAGATCACTTATATAAGCAAAAATAACTAACTATAAGCTTTCTAATGCATAAATGCATGTCTCAGAAACATCTGCATAACAATATAAAGCCCAATTAAAAAAGGCAACTCTACTCCTATGCCCTCGCGAAGTAAGTGTATCATTTGCAAAGAAAATGTGGTTACTCACCCTTACAGGAAACCTCTTAGAGGGCCCTGAAGATTCGTTCAACGAAGGATAAGACTGGAAAATCCACCATCAACATGGTAACAGTGTTGTTAAAGGTACTCCGGGCACTCGCCCTAGGCGCCAAGGCGAGGCCTGGGCGCCTTAAGAAACTCCGACGAGACACCATTAAAAAGACACTGCCTAGGCGCTGCCTGGGGCAAGGTGCAGGTGCTTTAGGCGCTTGAGACGCTCGTGTTTTCAACCTAAGGCGCTAGACACAAACTTTTTTAGAAATACATTACATATTTGAAATATTTTTTTATTGAAATTAAAAAAAAAATAGCATCAATTTTGTCAATAAATCAAGATGAGAAGAGATGAACAGAGGCATGATACTCATTTGAGAACCAATATCAATGAATTTGACATCAAAGAGAGGAACCGCATACCATAATTTAAAACGCCCCACTTAACTAAGGCGAGCGCCTAAGCAAGCGCCTAGCGCCTAAGGCGATGAAGGGTCCCAACACCTTAAGGAGCCTAGAGCCTTTAACAACACTACATGGTACACAAGAAGGTGAAAAGGGACCCTGCCTAAGGACTTCCGAAATGAAAGATACGAAGGCACCTCACTAACTAAGATCAAACAACACCTTGGGTAAATTTCAAATATTGACAGCCTCTGTCTGAACCCAAACTTCATTCTCATAAAATCAAAAGCAAAATAGACAGTAGTTCGCCAGATCATAAGCCCTATTGATGTCGTATAGATTAAATCGACCACAGATGGACAACCTCATTGGCGACCAATAATGCTACTTCGAGATTTGGGGTGCATCCGTAAAAGCATCTTATACTTCTTTGACTTTTAACTGACAAGACTTTGGCTCTCATATACATTCCCCAATAATCTGATAACATACAATAAATGAAGCATTCTGGCTTCTCCCAGAAACCCTAGAACAGAACTTCATCATCTGTTAGGCACGTTGCATACTAGTTCCTTATTCATGTAGTTAGACATAAGAAATTGTCCAAGAAACCTCATTAAAAAGTAAAAGGTACCCATCATTAGCTCATGTCGTTAACCACTAACTTCCATGAAAGAAACAACTTCCAAACTAACCAAATGGCTCTAGAACTCATGTCGCTAACCACTCAACCCAAAATCAGGTGGACCTTCTCCAACCACAGGGAGAATGGAAGCTTGCTGCTATTCCAAAGCAAAGATATGTTGTAAGACAAAACACTAGCTTGGGGAAAATAAAATAACGGGCCCCCACCCTCAATCTACAATTGACCCTTCCTAGAGGCTAATCTTAGCTTTAATTTCAAAACCTTGAGCAGATGCCCCAACACCAAACAACTTTTTAACTCCCAAATAACTTTCTTTCTTCTCTATTTTCTGGAAAAGTAAGAAAGGATAGAAAAAGACCAGCCTTAGAGGGGCGAACCCAGTTATGAAAGGCAAGAACCACCAATACACAATGAAGGCTAATCCCTGAACATCCCTTTAAATATCTTATCGAACTAAGTACACAATAAAGGTTCCCAAATTCTTCTATCAAATATTCCATGTGACAAAAAAAAAATTAACCAAGTAAATCCCGTGATTGCCATTTTCAGGGGTTCCTATGAGCACCAGTAACCGTATATCAATTTTGAGATGGGAGGACATAACATCAATGATACTAAAACAAGTCCGAAAAATGGTCCAATTATCCCTTGCTGCACGGCAACAGATAAGGAGATGGTCCAGAGTTTCTCCATGCTCTTACACATGTAGCACCAATCAGGAATAACAGACCAACTTTTCCAGAAGTTGTCAGCTGGGGTTTAATGCAGCCTTGGAACAAAGGAAACAATCTTTGGCAGCATGTTTGCCATTCGCACCGCATTCCAGGGGAGCAATTTATCACGAGGTGAAATAGAACAATACAACGATGAAATAATAGACTCCTTGTGAGAAAAGTATATTACGTGATCATGCCTATAAAGTTGTTAGGGATTCAATCTCCTAAACATAACCTTTCAAACAAATTTAGAATAATAGGACTTCAAAGCCAGACCTAATAAGCGTGGGCAAAAACCAAACCTTACAATACAAGACACTAAATAGAGAACCGAGATCACTTATATAAGCAAAAATAACTAACTATAAGCTTTCTAATGCATAAATGCATGTCTCAGAAACATCTGCATAACAATATAAAGCCCAATTAAAAAAGGCAACTCTACTCCTATGCCCTCGCGAAGTAAGTGTATCATTTGCAAAGAAAATGTGGTTACTCACCCTTACAGGAAACCTCTTAGAGGGCCCTGAAGATTCGTTCAACGAAGGATAAGACTGGAAAATCCACCATCAACATGGTAACAGTGTTGTTAAAGGTACTCCGGGCACTCGCCCTAGGCGCCAAGGCGAGGCCTGGGCGCCTTAAGAACCTCTAGGTGAGGACCATTAAAAAGACACTGCCTAGGCGCTGCCTGGGGCAAGGTGCAGGTGCTTTAGGCGCTTGAGACGCTCGTGTTTTCAACCTAAGGCGCTAGACACAAACTTTTTTAGAAATACATTACATATTTGAAATATTTTTATTGAAATTAAAAGAAATAGAAAACTTTGATTTTGTCAATAAATCAAGATGAGAGGAGAAAATAGAGATGTAGATACTCATTTGAGAACCAATATCAATGAATTTGACATCAAAGAGAGGAATAAAAAAGAGGAATCATATGTATAATTTTTAGCGCCTCACTTCACTAAGGCAAGCGCCTAGCGCCTAAGGCGATGAAGGGTCCTAGCGCCTTAAAGGCGCCTAAGCCTTTAACAACACTACATGGTACACAAGAAGGTGAAAAGGGACCCTGCCTAAGGACTTCCGAAATGAAAGATACGAAGGCACCTCACTAACTAAGATCAAACAACACCTTGGGTAAATTTCAAATATTGACAGCCTCTGTCTGAACCCAAACTTCATTCTCATAAAATCAAAAGCAAAATAGACAGTAGTTCGCCAGATCATAAGCCCTATTGATGTCGTATAGATTAAATCGACCACAGATGGACAACCTCATTGGCGACCAATAATGCTACTTCGAGATTTGGGGTGCATCCGTAAAAGCATCTTATACTTCTTTGACTTTTAACTGACAAGACTTTGGCTCTCATATACATTCCCCAATAATCTGATAACATACAATAAATGAAGCATTCTGGCTTCTCCCAGAAACCCTAGAACAGAACTTCATCATCTGTTAGGCACGTTGCATACTAGTTCCTTATTCATGTAGTTAGACATAAGAAATTGTCCAAGAAACCTCATTGAAAGCTTGTAGAGAAAAGCAATCTGCAATGCAAACAGGGGCAAGTCGTCTTCTGCCATACACGAACCAACCCGACAAGGTAACTACCTGGTTCCAGACCCAAACATGATTGATATGCGGTAGCTAAAAAACAAACTACAACATATGTACGTTAGACTTGAATAGAACAGAAGATGCTTTTTGTCTCCCGCTCCAAATCGGGCAAACACAAACAAGAAAGCATACAGAAGAACCGGAGACATGTAAGAGATATAAACCTTTCCCTATTGAATAATTTGGACAGATTATCTCCATGAAATGTTGCATCCCTTTAAAAAATATTACCTGAATTCTCCACATGTAACCCCAAACTGGATCTAAGAAATTTAGTTTTTACATAAAAAGAACTTCTCTACAAGCTTATGATTGCAATAGAAAATTATAAGAAACCAAGGTGTATTTTCTAAAACAACAACTTAGCAGTATAAGGTGTCCTGCCGCATTTTAATTCGATTAGTCTAAGCTACTCAGTATTCACACTTAAGTTCCACAACAAAGCTTACAACCGAATAATCAATTTATTCATGTCCTTGCATAAAAACAAGCTAAAACCATACCACTCAAAAGGAACAGAGGTTGTCATACTTAATTCAGAACTTAATCCCTAATGCATTCTGAAAGTACTAACAGAAGACACTATTACTAATCTCCGACAATGAGTCACGGCCCAAGGTGTCTGATGCAGCTATAGCCTATAACATTAACATTAATTACATGTTCCAGAATCCATAATGGCCTACAGCCCACTCAAACAAGAGGGTTATGGGTTTTGTAGCGGTAGGTGGGGTCTCATTCTTCACCTCTCATTCTTCATCTCTAGAGTTCACGGGTTATGCCCCAATGACTTTGAGAGTCGTCGGCTTGTTGAGGGAAGGATGCCCATCAAGGGCAGTGAGATCAACTTGGGATACTGCTCTTCCATGGATTCTTTGGTGTTTTTGAAGATTAGCTATCCATATTTAATTGAAGGATGTTTTGCTGACAGCCCTTCAGTGTTGGGTTTATCACAAGTTTCCTTTTTGTGTTTCTTAGACAGTCGTAGATTATTTTATAAGCAATTGATTAAGTTTTTCAATAACTCTACTAATAAAAAGAACAAATAATTTAAATTCCGAGAATAAATATACAGGAGTTTATGGTACATACTCGAGAGATGGACCAGACCAATCTGGAACGTTTGCTTGAAATTCTTGACCAATTCTAACGCCTGGTTTATAAGGCCCGACGCCAATCAACATTTTTCCTATAAGACTTAATTCCTCTTCAAAGATTGCGTCTTCAAATCTGCTCACTTCACTGCCATTATGCCACATTTTGTCAGTAGTTATCTCATTCAGAATTCTACGCTTCTTTTTCAAACAGAAGCAACAGAACCATTCATCGAAGGGTATCTCCTTTACACGAGGATTGCAACATGAGACATGAAATGCTTCATCACACTCATCACAAATTAGCATCTCTAGTGATCTTTCTTGAATTTCACAAACTTTGCAAGTCCACATACAACTGCTACTTGTGGTTGTTACCCGGGGTTCGTTAAAACTCTGAATTTTAAAAGGCCAAAGCCCATCAGCGAACCAATGGCTTCTGAGGATAGAGATACATATATCTCTTTCTGACAAATTATCTTGCAATCCCTCTACAACCAATGCAGTAGAAGAGGAGCACTCGCCATTTTCATCTACTTCGGTCCTTAAAGGAGTTGAACGAAGCTCCACATTCGACTTTGATGAAGAATAACTGTCGTTTACACAACATAAATCAGTCTCCACCCCAAGACGTCCATTGTCAGATTCCGAGCTCATATTGAAGGCCTCTTTTTCCACATCAACTTCGGAACCCATTTGTACTTCCTCAGCTGCCCTTGAAGGGGCTTCAGAACTAATATTTGAACGAGAATCATCACTCAGCCTTGCTGAATCTTGAGCTGGGAAAACAGAAACAGATTTTGTTTGGGGCTTTCTTCGATGATACACCAAAGTGGGTCGAGATTTCTCCTCCATGGTACCGACAGATGGTAGCTGGGAACAGCTTGCTATGGTACAGACAGATGATGGCTGAGAACGACTAGCTAAAGAACTTGACGAACATGTATTGTCCAGATTTCTTTTACCATCCATTGAGGGAACCAGTTTTTGACAAGGATGATGACAACTATTCTCACTTTCACAACACTTTTGCCAATTTTTAGCAAGAGTAATCCAGTCACACAAACGGCTCTCGTAAAGGAAAGAAAGAGAGACTTCAAATGAACCAGGAAGAGCAATCTGAATCAATGTTTTCACTTGAAAATTTCCTATATCCAGAACCTGATAATTCTTTTTTTCAAAACAGAAAGAAATAACAGGAAACCCCATTACCATTGACACACAGTAAACATTGGCAACAAGTGAACTTGATCCATCATTGTCCAATTCATTGGCCCAAAGCTGCAGCCTAATCACCAAAGCAATCAAATGAACAAGATCAATATAAATGCTTCATGCCTTGCTCGCAAAAGATTAACTTATGAGCGAAGAAGTAAATCAAATGAATACATAATTGGCTGTGAAATGAAACAACAAACAATAGACTAGGCATGTGATGGGTAGGGCCACCCCAACCCAACAGATCTCACAAAGGTTGAAAATTTCTTTCATGCCCGTTTACTGTCATGAGCATACTTTAACTTTGGTTCACAAATGAGTCGAATCGAGCTAACTCCTGCCTTCTTTAAATGACAAGCCCAAGCTCCCAAGCTCGAACCAAATCTTCTACTAGCCTAAACCACAGTTATTGCTGCCTCGGATGCAGTTCGTAACCGCATGCGGCACACATGGCAATTCGTTTACGAGCAGGTTGTTCATATATATCAAGACTAAATATAGTTTTTCAGTTTGTTCACCAGAAGTTTCTTAGAAGCCTGTTTGATTTTTCTTCAAATTAGAATCAACCTTATAGGGTTCCAGATCTCAAACCTACCATAATCCGAATATAACAATCAAATCGTGGTTCAAAGACAATCCTAGAAATCTAAACCCTCCAAGGGTCAAGGGTCCTATAAATGGTTCATCACATATACACGATTTTTCCAGCAGTAATGGCGTGGGTATGCTTGAACATTTTTTTGGTCAAAATTTGTTAAGGAACTGATCGCCTATATAAAATGAGACACTAGTAGTTTCTAAAACTTTTTCGTTACAATTTTCCTTCAAATAGCTATCACCTTTTGAAGGAATCCGGAATTCCGGATCGAAACCAACCATGATCGGGGACAACCTTTCTCCTCTAACCACTTTATCAGCCCCAAATTCAATCAGGCTCAAATTCATTAGTCTCATATCAGATCAGATGTCAATTTGTTTTATAATCTTTTCAATTCGATTAACATTAAATTCGACCGACATGAAATGATTCTTCGCTTCTTAACAACAGATTGATTCTTATTTATTGGTCGCTTTTTTTTTTCCTTTCAATCATTTTAAAACTCTGCAACTTGATTTTTTCTTTGTTTTGCTACGAGGAAGAGATATGAAGTATAATTTTATCGATTTACTTCCTAAATGAATTCGTTTTTCAATTCAGTTTTTGATATGGAAATGTCGACTTCCTTAATTGTTAATTTTTAGTTTTAATTTTAATTTTTAAATAATCAAGCTAATTGTATGTGTATTGGTGATACATATCCGATACACAATACATCTCATTTCGTAAGAGACGGGCATGTATCGACCGGTATCTGGTCAAATAAAGAGAGTTATGATACACACGAAAACCTTTCGAGATGTATCGTATCATATGAACATTTTGTATTACGTAAGAGATTAACAACCATGGATATAAGTAGATAATGTTTACCGCTCATCAACTAGTAAGAGAAACTTAAAAATGCTTATCAAGGAAAAAACAACCTTTATAAAAAGATATACCCAGCAAGTATACACTTTTTTTTTCCTTGGAAGTTAAAGTACATACACTCATCTCAACTGAAATTACTACCCCGGAAGGATTAGCCATAAAACCATTAGTATACTGGCACTTTGAACACTATTCACTATTGACATGTAACTGGAACACAAAGTCACTCTAAATATCTTTAATGGTCACCAAGTCTAAAAATGTAATTGATAAATTCAATTTTAATACACGTTTCTCATTTCATGCCTAGGTAAAATAAATACAACAAATCAACCGGAATAAATGAACTATACATAAGATATAATTAAATACACATGGAAGTAAGTAAAGAAAGTAACTGCACCAAGCACCCATTAGCCCCAACCACAACAAAATAACCTACTTCAATTTGTTGTATGATATGGTAAGGGTAAAAGATCAAGAACTACAACCCCTAGATTTGAGGTATGGCGTTATTCCATCCAGAAAATAGGAGGAAAATAAAACTCCCTATGCCTTGAATCCTAAAAGAAAAGAAGACCAAAAGGATGAATGACTGGATGAGTTAAGAAGGGTTCAAAAGCAACATCCCAGAAAAAAGCTTAACTAAGCAGAAAGTTTTCAACAGGCAGTCCACATTATTTCTGAAGAAATTTCATACAAACATGGTTTACCCTCTATTACGAGACGCGAAACATTTGTACGATATGATACGTCTCAAAAGGTGTCCATGTGTATCGTAGTTCTCTCTCTGTTTTGACCAAATATCGGTCGATGCATGTTTATCTCTTACGAAACAAGACGTATAGTATATCAAGCATGCATCATCGATATATAACACTTAGCTTTATATGTTCAAAATTAAATTTAAAACTAAAAATTAACAATTAAGTAAGCGAGTCAACACTTCTATATCAAAAATTGAATCAAACAACGCAACTCTTTTTAAGTAGTAAATGATAAAATCATGCTCCATATCTTCCTCGTATCAAAACAAAGAAAAATTATAGTTACAGAGTCTTAAAGAAATTGAAAGAAAAAGAAGAATCGGCCGATTAAAGAAATTAATCGACTGAGTATGAGACAAATGAATTTATCGGTGCCGAATTTCGTAGCAATCTAATTGAAGAGATTATAGCTTACAAAATAAACTGACATTTGACAACTAATGAATTTGAGTCTCGTCCAAATTTGGGGCTTAAAAAGTGGCCAGAGGAGAAATGTTGAAGATTAAGCCGTGTAAGGCAGACAAAGACACTTGATAATTTAAGTTATACTAATATTATTTGTTTCTATTGTTTAATATTTACATTGTAAAAATTAAAATGTAAGAAAAAAGACCAAATAAGTAACATTTCAAAATAATTGATACAAGTGATATTTGTGTTTTAATGTTGTATTATGTCTATTTTGTATATTGATGCATCCCTAAGCGATATTTGTGTTTTCATATCAAAAATGACAATGCTTCAAACATTTGCAATACACGAGACGAAACGAGACGATATACAACATATAAAACGATACG
>MKEJ01100366.1:0-17364 GCA_001753735.1 Embelia ribes | reverse complement strand
ATTTATCTTGAAACTAGATCGTAGCTAGTTGTAAGGTATTACCTGAGATGCGGGTGCCGACACTAGACCTGAATCTGATGCCGACGTTGGACCTAAATTTGATACCGAAGGAATGTCAGAACCTAATGTTGATATCGATTCTAGAGCTGGGGTTGGAACTGGAGCTGGAGTTAGAGCTGGAGCTGGAGGTATATTCATATGCGACTCGGGTATTATGTAGCTAGCATAAGGAATATTTGGCTGATGCTAAGGTACAACCTCGACAGGATCTGGATGATAAACACATACATCGAATCTTATAGTAGCTACAACAATCCACAACCTTATTTACATAATTATACAACCACCACGACTACAAGGTAAACGTTCGAGTTTACAATATAAAGCTTCAAGCTCCATACTTGACAAAAGAATAAGTTACATATACAACCCGTCTATGACCCGGAACAACAAAATAAACAAGTGGAAAGTAAAGGCCACGACTACAAAAGTATAAGTAGACGTCATCATAGAAAGTCCATGCCTACAATACACTATTCAAGCAAGCCTCCGTGCCAACAAAACAGATTGAACAATAATATACAAAAATGAAATACAGGTTCGATGGCCAATCAACAAGATAAATATGAGTTTATGCGGTCTCAAAATGTATGCACATGATAATAAAATAAAAGTATGTACATGATTTAAACGAAATGCGTGAATGAACATCAACTGCTACAAATGTCAACGAATACTATGAACTTTGACAATGAACTCCGATAATGACTCAAGGGGAAAGGTGAGACTAGTACCTCTACGAAGGTTATAGGGCGAACTACGAATGCCCATCCTAAAATAAACTCATTCTAGTGAAACATGGATCATAGGCCCGACTTTAAGGTGCACTAATACCTAGAGTTATCGAAGGTCTCTCCCTGCACAAGTTTCCTAGCTCTTAACAGTAGGGGTGTATGTTCCAAAGCTTATCCATGAAAGAAAAACTACGAGCTTTTAGAGGGTAAAAGTCGATATTGGTACCCTAAAAGGAAATAGAAAATGACTCAAATATTACAAATGACAATGATACAATGTACTCATGATATTCATGCTTTCAAATCTTCCACAAAGAATATGCTTTTATTCTATGATAGACATGCCTTAGAATTTCCATAAAACTACGAATTTTATCCACGAATTATACAACGATGTTTTCAAAGAATTAAGCATGAAAAGTCTACAAATATCATGAATATGCAGGTGGTTCAATATCTATGAAATTGTTAATGCTACAATAATGATTATGCTATGATATATACCACGAGAAAATTGATGCTATGATATTAATGCCATGAAATATACTATGATGTTAATGCTATAAAATTGAGCAACGAATATGATACAATATACCATGAAGTAAGATTTATCATGTAGTAAATCAATATATCATCTATGAAGCCAAACATGTAACGTCCAATATGCCAAAAATATATACAACCAAAGTTTGAGCATTTAATAATACTCTGCGCCTACCTCCACACCTACAAAACCATACATCGTAGAAACAAAAATGGAATGTATACGGTTAGCCAATTAATTGTATGATAAAAGAAAGACTACGTTATATGTATAATACGAATGAATATGTAACATCATATAAGAAATTAGATCATAAACATGAATGTATCATGAATGCAATGTATACCAATACTACCACACTATTACACCAATGCATTACGCCAATGCCAATGCCAACTCCTATAAAATTGGGACTAGTATCTCTATGCTTTTTAATAAAATTGCTAAGATCCACCTCCCGCATTGTGAAGAAACCAAAGCCTTCATTGACGAATGGATAATTCCTAATCAGGTTTCCCGACTTTCACGGTAAGGTTGTAGGCCTCATTACTTTCTACGCATTTTATAAGGGCGATACTATAAGTCACAAAAAGAAAGAAAAATGAGCAACCTAGCATGTGTTATGATACAAAGAAATTCCGTTTCAAATTAAAACAATGCCTTTTCAATTCAATTCCTTTTAAAACATATTTGTTAATGCCATGCCATATGCAATGTTATACATTAAACATGATATAAAGCTATGCATTTAGATATGTTATTTAACTACGCAATAAACATGTTAATAAGCTACGCCATACATCGAAGTCATATTTATTCTATACCATACAACTACGAAATCAACGCATACTACTAAGCATACAAGACATGTTCATCACGTCAACATATGGCAGAAATCTCAGGATTATATCAAAGTTCATTAACTACCATACCTCGCATGCTAACAATAATGTCCTTGCGAAACAATGCCAAGCCATGCTAAGACAATCCCCAAATGCTCTCCACTTCGCCCTATGGATTGATCTAGTAACTGAACATGGATCGTTACGCGCTTATAGAAGAAAATGGTCTACGCGAGAAGATGAATAGGAATATGAACTTTGTTTCGATGTACAATAAGTGCATGGAAACTAAGACAACATGAATGAACAAGATTGAAAGTGAGACTTACCTCAAAAGAAAGTCTAAGCAATGAGGAAGCCAAATATCAACGTTTTCTTCGCGTACGCCTACCCGAGATAGATCAAACCACACCGAGACAATTGAAAATATAATGATCACCTCTCCATACCCTTTCTCACTAGATTTTTGTGGAAAAGAGTAAAGTGACTTTATGAGATCAAGTGTGTTATATTATAAGATTAAAAAGCACTTTTTCTCATGCTGGTGTGTCCGACAACTAAGAGTCAGCTATTCGGCGGCTGTTCGCCGATGGACGCCCATCGAACACCTTTTTCAATATAGATTTCCTGATGACTGTCCAATGATAGGGCCTCATTGGACACCTTATGGACCCTTGTCTTACAACTTACAATTTTTTACTTTAACAATCACCCACGTGACACATATAATATACATATTTGTCACATACTCTACTCATGTATACATATACATACTACTACACATTAAAATACATATATACATACTCCTTATATACATGCATACTACTACACACTAAACAGTACTACGCAATACTGCAACACCTTACTAACATGCAATGCAACACCACTGCTTATAAGCCACGCTATGTAACAACGCACTACGCATACAACACAATGTCATTCACATACTACACAATACTAATATGATAAATACAACACGTAATCATAGTAGTAAAATAAAAAATTAATTAGGAATTTCTAACAGTTAGAAGTAGAAAGAAGCAAACTCTAATAGCTTTATCTAATGATGAGATATAGTTCATGGCTTGCTCACGCAACTATGTGCTAGATGTTGTTTAGTGTAAGAGGCTCCTTCTACTTCTATAAGTAGTCACTCCTTATATGGGTCATGTAACTATTCATTTTGATTGGATGGCAGTCTTTGCATATGTGAAGGACTCTTGATTAGATCATTGTTAAACCAAACATACTGACTAAAAGTACCACTTGTTTAGACACATAAAGGCACAAAGAAAGTGATCGTAAAGCACATTCATACAATACACATGATGGTGGATCCCCAAACTATGCGTATTACTAACGAGGATTAGTTAGCTCATTTGGGGGCTTTAGGAGCTTAGGTAGCTCATTTGTATTGATATATTAGGGACTTTTGATAGTTTAATGCATTCACCATATGTTGGTGTATTGATATTGCATCATAATATATTTTTTATTCTTCATTACATGTTAGTTTATGGATATTTCATTTTATATCACACACATAAATTGTATGTCAACAGGTTAGATTAGCTCACTTACACGAGCAATCGCCTTTGGCGCCTTGGTGGCGTGCAAAAATGAGACATTTATTAGTGTCACCCTATTTTTAAGTAATAAGATGGTACCGTATTTGAAGATCGATGATGTTTATTACCCAATTTCCATCATACCCATATAAGATAGTCGAATGCTAGATCTTAATTTGTCTCCTTAAATATGTTTGTGCGAGCAAATAGAGAACTTGGGTCAAATGCTGCAATAAGCTAGAAATTGGACCAAGGTTTGTATGGTGAATAGGACATGCACTCTCCTAGTTGGATATAGTATTCACCATAGTACGTACTTCATAATAAATGTGCTTGGTGACCATTGAAATAATGAAGTCGGTGGATCCCTATTCTTTTATCGTGTGAGACTTCTAGTCCTTTTTTGTATAACGATATACACATAAGTATATACTTAGAAGTACAACTTAGACTTTTAATTATGCCATGAAGTGATGGAAATAGTGTAACTACTTTAGCATATTGCCTTCGGTGATGATCGATGCCACCTTCTAGGACATGTCTGGTTAACAAATATAATATAATTTAAGTGACATGATGCCAAAGGAAGATTGAATGTTGCAACCCGCTTTATAATCATTGCGCAACTTTTGACTCTTGTCTTGGAGGCGACGATATATAAATATAAAAGCGAAAGCTTTAAAGGGTTGAGCATATTTTATGTTGAGGGATTGAAAATGCTTACACCGATACATTTGATTTTGTTTAGGGTAACATGGCACTTTTCTTTGTGATGATTGATGTCTCTATGCAAGCTTATTGAGTTTCTAGTACAGAACTCCCAAATTTTATAGGTGTGCCTAGCGGTCGTACGAACCATTTACTAGTATGACTAACTCTATATTTGAGTTGAGAGAGATTATGACTGAGAGCTATACCCACCATATGCAAGTGGAAGATGTTGGACTTTGGGTCTATTTGTGACCCAACTGTGGCGTTCATTAGGGGGATGACACAGTTGCTGTATTTATCCTACATCAACTAGATATGGGAAGAGTTCCTAGTTATTTCTATATAAATACACCTCGACATAGCCTTTTGTACGCAATCCAAGTATAATAGCTTTCTCATTTCTCTTTTCTTATTTGGGTTTTTGTGTTGTGTATAGTGTGGGTTTCGTTCTAATAAGTTACATAAGTGTAAGAGTGCATAGACCTTTTCCTTAGTCCTCATAATCAATTCATGTGGAACAATAAACAATAATGAGTAGCACACAAGATAATGAGTTATTACCACCACCCACACAACAACAAGAAGAAGTAGAGCCCTATTACCTAGAATTCAGGATCGGTTAAATAGAACTAAACCATAATATTATGTCTGCTTGGCAACATTAATTTTCCTACACCATTCGTTCTTATCTACGGCAACTTGCTCATCCCATTATCATAAAAACAAAAAAAAAAGCAAAAAGAAGACACTTGAAAGTTATAATAATTTTACTTTGTTCTTCTCCTATTGTGAATAGCCATTGACGGTGATGCTTTCATTTCCTTAAGTGTGTGAGGTGTTGCTTTGTTTGTGTCCTTGGAAACTGTTACCAAACGATATTCCAGCAGTTCCATCACCATTCCTTGTACTGATCTGGACTTTATTGTCAGGAGGAGAAGCAGCAGTATATTTTCGGTTTCTATGAGAGCCAACAGTGTGTTGGTTTTCGTTCCCTTTCTCGTCCAAGATGAGCCCCTCATGACATCACCAAAGCTCTTCCTCCGACTAAACTTTGGCGACTTGGCACGAGTCACTGGAAGCTGCAGCCCAGTTTTAGTAAACATTATTTCGTTTATGAGCACAAGAAGCAAGTATACAGAGAGATTTGCAGTCGCAATTTTTTATTTTATTTTTATGCATATGGTTATTTTGGTCCATTAACATGGTTGAAAAGTTAAATCTGTGTAATCATGTTAGAGGCAAGACCTTCCCTGAAAGTTAGAGCAAATATAAAAGCACAAGTATTCCAAAAATTGGAAAATACCAAACAACTAAGACTAGATCTCTTTTCATATAATTATGAGAATGAAAAATTGGTATGAAAGTATGTAGGATTAGTAGCATCGGATATAAAATTTATTCTTGTGGAGTGATAGCATACGATCCGGATTGCAAATGATCCAAGCCGAATCGAGTCTTGGCATGTTCAGGTTTAACTCATTTGTATAGAGGGTATAATTAAGCTCTCATCGTTTACTTAATGAGACTTAATTTTTTTGAAGGCTCAGTTCGTTACGAGCATATTCATGAATACTTTAGTTCTTTTAGATCGATGGACATTACTTATCATTAACTGATTAATTATTAAAATGAATATTATTAAATTAAATCTCTTATAAAAATCATCGAGTAACAACCACATACTAGCGGATATATTAAATAATTACGAAATAGTATATTTTTTCAATTCAATTTTATAGATATGAAGGGATAAAATTATTAAAAAATTTGTATCATTCAAGTAATAAGACAAGTTTTTCTTAATTTATTATATTCAATATGAACTATACGTATTTATTTACGTAAACTAACACTTTTAATTTGAAATATATCTATACAAATACGTAAATCAAACGAGTCCGAGCCTTTAAAGAACTGAGTCCGAAATTGTTCAAACTCGGTTTATTTATATAACGAGTATTATCGTGTTGTTTAGGCTTGACTTATTTATTAAATGAACGAACTTGAGCCGAACCCTTGATGAGTCAAGCCCAAGCTGATTTATGAACTGCTCGAATCATTTGACTCCCACGTACCATTGGTTGCACCACCAATTAAATTGCAACATCATGATGCTAAACAGTACTCTGATTTTTTCACAAATAATAGTCTCGTTTATTTGATTCCAAAGAAAATCATATTCAAAGTTTCTTATCGCTACTGTCATTCTCATAATATTATCAAGGAAAAATAAAACAAACTATTAAGAAACAATAAAACAAAAACGGATAGGGATAAATTTATAAAAGGTCTCTCATTCTTAAGTTTCCGCACTGCAATAAGATATAAATAATGTTACTTACCTAAAGCTATACGTTTAACAATTTTAGAAGTGACACCAATTAATCACAGGCGGACCGAAGAAAACAGACTAGGAAAGGAGGGGGGCGAAGGGAAGGAGAACTACGATCCCTAAATCTTTGAAATTTTATCAAAATTTATATGCAAAGTCTAAAATTTTCGTGTAGTCCCACTATATGCCAACCCGCCTTCCAAATTTTTTTAAGTTCCCTCGTGTAGAACAAATGGATCAAGTAACTCTATTCGAAAATTCTGAGTCTGTCATTCTGCATAATTAAATGGGCTTATTATTTGCGGACAATGGAAAACATTAATATTTGCCAAAACTAAATAACAAGCCATATGAATTCATATTAAATTTCTAAAACAAGTTCATAAACTTCAATATGGTATCTGCTTATACAAAGTACAAATAAGATTAAAAGACTCCCACCATCATTATTTTCCCAATCTATGTTAACATATCTTCAAAGACAAAAATAAAAAACACCACACAAAACACATATCAAATACAAATAGGTTCATTGATGAAGACCTTCTTTAATAAATGGCAGAACAAGTGAAGCTAACTCAGGTTGATGAGAAGTGTAATTATGGTTGGCACCTTCGATTATCTGCAGCTTGTGGTTCGGTATGATCTTCGCAAATTCATACGCATCTTCCACCGGTATAACTTCATCAGCTGATCCGTGAATAGTCAAGATCCTATGCATACAATGAGTTATACAGCATAGATTATTTAACAGAGAATGAAACAAGTTTAGCAAATATATTTTCGGAACAGCATCTACAAAGATTTTATCGGGGAAATGCCCCAGTTTCAAAGACTTATTACACAATTTTATTGGTCCTAAAATTCTTGGCACAATGTGTTTTCAAAAGTTTCACTTTTTCCACTTGGGAAGTTGTGGAAACAAGAACAAGAACAAGACAGAAATTCTGGAAACACAACAATGACACGGAAAATTAGATATTATGTCAAAAGACCATATAGTTTTTCTGGAACATCTACAGAGATTTTCTCGGAAAAAGCCCTAGTTTTGGACTTGATAAAAGATTTTGTTGGTCGTGAAATTCTTGGTGTATGACATAGAGAAATAACATGAAAGCAAGGTGTTTTCAAAAGTTTGGTGTCCTCAGCCTCGGAATTGAAAACACAACCAAATAGACACGGAATACTGCACATAACGTAAGAGAGCTGCCAACTAAGCATCAAGCTCTTCTGATGGCAAATTTTGCCTCCAGTAAACAGTTATGGAACACACTGCAGGAAGCACATTTGACAAGTAATTTCCCATAACTTTTCAAGAGTTTCTAGAAAAACCTCAGTTCTAGAGACTACTTGTGAAGAGTTGTTCAAAAATTATCCCACTATAGAACAGGGTTATATGGAAAAACCACGTAATTTTTCAAAACCTTCATGTTTTAAACCTAGTTAATATGACGATATAGAACATAAACTGAAACATCCAAAAAAAACAACTAACTAGACCTTAAATATGTGCAGATTAAGACTGGATAGAAAAGAATGTCAACAGACTATCAAACTTGTTTGCATTCAGGTTTTGAACAGCAACTGCAGAACCCAAATTCAGAGAGCTTAATTGGAGTCGAATACAAATCTAAAATTGACAAGTTAAGACCATTTCATTTAAATACATTTTCTATTCCTAATTTCCCAAGGTTTCTTTCAAAAATAGTAAGATAAAATTCCTTGCTTGAAAGTCGAAATATTGCAGGACTATGAAGCTACCTTCCTGTTTAAGGCACATTTCTTGGAATTTTGGATGTTAAAGTTCAAATACCGTTTACATTAAGAAATAAGTTTCTATTTACCACCAGTGTACGAATTAGCACACAAGTGGTGCTACAGATGCATAACACATATGCATTATGTATATTGGGTTCACGGAATAACTATCAAATATGCCCACATGTCAAGCATCTACACATCACTTGTGTAGCAATTCATACACTGGCGGTGTATAGAAACTTTACTCATTAAATTAAACATGTATTTTGTCGCCAGATTTTTGCACCAATGTATGACCTAGGCAAAATAAAGTTCATCGCTTAACAATTTTTCTTTAATATATTGATTTTTATCCTCCCAAATGGCACACATATTAATTTATAACGACCATTTTTTTCGGATACCTTACTAAGATTAAATTAACATGAACAATAAGAAGACTACTTTCTTCTGACCTGCATTGTTGGGAAATCTGAAGGCATGCTTCATGCATATTTGTATTTAGACGTTCCATTAAGCTCTGTCCTGTTACTCGGAAAATGACCTCTCCTGCACCCAAAAACAAAAATGAATTAATAAAAGAAATTATCACACACACACACACACACACACACATATACGCATGAATTGATAGAGTTAGTTATATGTAACAAATAAAGTGCATATACAATTGAAAAGGGAAGAGAACTGTATGACATGAAAATTAGGAGCTTCTAATCAAATGCGCGAGAATTTATACATATCACTAAGTTATATATCTACATGTACAAAGAAGTGCACATACAATTGAAAAGGCGATAATAACAGCTACTTGAGTCATACAACATGAGGAGTTCAAATTTTGATTGTCTCAATCAGTTATTTCAAATCTACGATTGACGTCAAAGCCCAAGAAAAGAATCTACGATACAAGTGTGCTCAAACTCTTGAATTAACCAACAAACATTAAAATTCTCTTGATTTAAAATCCTCTCTTTCCCAAAGGCAACCTTACATGATATAGAAAAACATGTAATCTGAATTTTCGAGCCCAGAGAAACAACAAATAAATAGAACATTTGGACTTTTTGAAAGAGAACTGCTCCATTACCATCATTGTTTTTAACATCGAAATATCCATCCTCCTTAATGCGTTCAGAGAAAGCTTTACCAAAGCGTTCTTCTACGCCTCTCGTCAAATCGTAACGGCCAGATACGTTTACAACTGTGTCAACATCGTGATATTTTGATGCATATAGGAGCACTACATTGCCTCCTGTAACAGGGGAAAAGACAATTATATACATTGGTCAACTCACTTTTACATCACTTTTACCGAGTAGCACAAGTGTATCTAATTAATTCGGATATGAATTTCATTGTTCAGCTTCGAATCAGTGTTTAATCACTTTATAATTCTAATGAAGCAAAGGCTTAGATTGGGAATGCTGCTGCTTTTAAAATCTATTTCTAAAAATTGCTTACAAAAGTTAATTCCAAAACCAAGTGAAATCCTTGTGTTTGGTAAATATATTTAAAAAGTTGCTTTGATAAGTAGAGTGGTGTTTGGTCAAGTGGTGCTTTTTATTATAAATGAAAAATAGGTATGTATCGGGAATGTAGTAAATATAATTGAAGTTATTTTGATAATTAATGATATAAAAAGCGGAAACAACTTTTGAAAGCACCCCCAAAACTGTTTCTATAATCACCCTTATAAAAGCCGAAGTCGATTATTAAAAGCATGTTTTTAAATTTTACAAGCACCTTAACCTTCAATTTCCAATAAAAAAGGCAAAAGTAAACAGTAAAACTGTCCTAAGGCCCAAATTATGAAACCATCATCTGAAGCATTTTGACAAATTAAACTGGAACAGAAATTAGCTTTTAATAAATACATAACTTAAACTGATTAGCTAGTTGACTATCTCAACAAGCATTGAAGAAAAAAGAATTGTTCACGAGGGCCCAACCGGGTTCGAACAGGTGACTTCTTGATCTGCGGTCAAAATCTCTACCACTGAGCTATGGACCCTAGCTTTTGTGACAATATAGCAAATCAAATTACCAATATGGAAAATTACGACTCAACTACCATCAGCTATTACTCATTTTAAAATTTCCACAAGGTAAAATAATTATTTCTTTTCCTTCTAGTAGTAGCAGTTATTGTTGTCATTGAGTTATGAAGTTATATTCACTTAATTATCCAAAAAAAAGCATTATAGATTGAAGCACTATTTTACAAACTTGCAAATTTATGCAGAATTGCCACTATTCACTTCGAAATAACCATTATTTTAGGCAGCTCACATCTAGTAAAACTAATACAGCCGAACATGCCCTACCCAGTTCCATAAAACAGATAAGAAACTAAACATGGGATCAACCTACAGGTACCCTACTAAGACGTACTGAGAAGTAAACACGGTTTTTGTCCCAAGGCCATGTTTCACATTCGTACTAAGAAGGGTATGGTATTAATAATAGCGCCTGATGGACCAATTCTTATTATATCCGACTGCCAAAGTGAAGCAGAGAAGATTTTGCTACTAGGGATAATAGTATCTAAAGCGGATGTTGTGATACAATAGCTGGTTGTATCGATAGGTCACTTTATCTACCAATTCCCAAATTTTATCTATAATCTGCTTTATGTTTGGATGCTCAATCTAAAAGATCTAAGCTAGATAAAAACCTAGCTTATCCTAAACTTTCAAAAGCCAAGCTTATCTGCAGAAGTTGCAGTCAAATATTCACTTAGTATGAGAGGGTGCACCTTTACTATGCCCAAGAATTGCGACTGGTACACGATTTGCTTCTTTGAAGTATTCCACTACAGCATGCAAGTCTTCAGTTTCTTTCCTATAGTTACCAAATTCAAATGATCCTTCACTTTCCCTGTCAGTTAACAGCCGCAAGTATATTTGTCAAATTAAATGGGTCTAAAAGTTAGTTTTAGTTCAGCCAACATGAAGTAAACAAAATAGTAAATGAGTAAATGAAATTCTTAAGCCAAAAGTTTACCACTGGAAACACTAGCTTAAGTACATATGGCAAAGATATAAAAGGGAGTTAGAAAGAATTCCAAAAGAATCTAAACAAAGTGACATGATAGGAATAGCAGATTATTGAGTAGTCAATATAGGAAGGAAAAAAGGATGCATATTTATTTTAAAAAAATAATTGACAGATCTAAAAACATAAACATAGCTGAGATCGTGGGTATGGTAGCAGAGCAGTTCACCGAGAATATTTCAATAAGACAATATAGTTTTAGAGCCAACATGTTGGTTTGAGAAAAGTTTTTTCGTATGGAACTGAAGTAAACTAAAAATTTTGGGAAGTCCTGTTATTTTCCAATGATATTGTGAAACAAGAATAAGAACATAAACTGAAAATTTGAAACAATGAAAACGCATCGATAAATTTCTTTTTTCATTCATTCCCTCCTACCAAACTAGTAAACTTTACACAGTAATTTCAATTTCCATACTGAGATATATTCTTCCGACAATTTTCAGCTTACAACAAAACCCATATCCATATGTTATATTCTTAGATCTTTGATTTTAGGGGGTCATCGATCAAGCCAGATTTTTAATCCCTAATAATGTAAGTTATAACTTGCATGTAATCTTTTCCTAGTATAACTGCACTTCGGTGTTAGGGCCAATTAACACAATAATGCATCTCAAGAGCAATAGACAGAGACTTTATACTCCATGCTTACAAGAAACGAAAATAGTAAGACAAGCAAAACCAAAGTCATAGTTCAATTATAGGTCATAAAGAATTTACAAACTATTCGAACAATATTGAAATTGGAAAAAGTTACGCATCACTAAGGCCAAGCCGAAGCCAAGGCCTAAAACGAGATTATGATCTATTAAGTAAGTCGGCCTTCATGATTATGCTCCTGTAGATTCGCTTCTAAACAACTATCAAATGGTATGATTTACACACACAAAAATAAAGCTCAAGTTGCTTAAAGAGTAATTTATTATAGCCTATTACTTTACAATTTGCAAGCTTACCCATTTCCAGAAAAGTCAAAGCGGAAGGCAGTAATTCCTTCTTTTTCTAAAGCAGCAGCCAGATTCACCATTGTGTTGTCTTCCTGCAGATAAAAACGCCAGCAACATGATCATTGCCACCATCCGCCAAAACCATCAGATAATCGAGAAAATAATAATTTAAACTTTTAGAGCACTTGGTCCATTCTAACTAAAAATACAACTCTAGGAAGAGAAGATGCTATTTTATAGTATACATGATTCAATTTACGAATGCCAAAACTAAGGACAAACTCAGAAATCGGTCCCTCGGTTTCTGGGGGAGTTAATAGTGTAGAATCAATAAGTGCTGACCTTGGTGGATCGTAAGCCATGGCACAGGATCACAATCCCGGACGATCTAGCTTCATGTAAGCAACCAACAAGCTTTTCTCCATGGCTATTTGGTATAATGATTTTAAGTTGCTCCATTACTGAAAACAAAAAGATTTGCACTTATACGAGTTGGATTGATTTCAGAATGAGCAGAAAAAGAAAAACGAGGGAATCGGAGATTTCAGGTGTCCTATGAAGGCAATGTTAAAAATAAACTTACTAGTTACGATAGGTAAATAATTATGATGCCAATAAATTATAAATCCATGACTTGGTTTGAGTTGTATAAAATATGAGAATTTCAAATCAATACTGTAGCAACATTATAGTCATTTCAACTCTATGGTATTAAAGCCCTATAACACATTAAATAATTTTTGAGATAACTCAAAGAAATTTTTTTCAATATAATCAAACTGGTACCTCATTTGACAAATTATGATTTTAAAGTGTAAAGAAACCAAAAGAAAAGGAAATGAAAGTAAATTAATTAAATCACCTAAAATAACCGACCACATTTGATGTTTGCAAAAAATGCAAATTCTTCCTTTTCATATTCTATTTTTTCTTTTCATTGGCATTCCCACCGATGCCACTAAATGGACTCTTATACTAAATTTTAGGGATTAAACTCAAAGAAACGGCCCCCCGGTTCATCTAATATTACTCAATCCACTACATGGGATTTTGCTACCGTGATCTCCTTGGATTAAGAGCATCCATGCCTTTCTAAAGGGATCTTCCTCGTTAATTTCTCCGTCAGTGTTTCCATTTTTAGAAATTTTGTTTAGAATTGTTATAGTAATTTTCTATACAACTTCTCTATTAAGAAAATATTTTTTTCAACCCAAACGAAAATAAATACAAAATATATTAGAAAAACATTTTTTTTTAAATTTAATTTTTTACATATTAATATTTTAGTTCCGTAGAAATGACATTCTAGAAAATCTAGTATGACTCATTTTTATTTTGTGAGAGAAATGAATTTCTAAAAAGCCTAAGTTTGATATAGATTTAGATGACAAATGTTGATGTGAATGCTTTCATCTAGTAACGGAGCTAAAGGGGTTACGACAACCCCATAATTTTGAAAAACCCACAAAATATCTGATATTTTAGCGTAAAAATAATTTTTATGTGGCTTTAACACCCTCGTAACAATTGTTTTAGTCACCTATAATCAGTGATACGATGTTCAGCACCTTCCATTTTCAATTCCCGACTCGGCTCCTGCTTTCATCCCAATTTCTACTTTTTAAATTAGGATTGAATATCATATGGATTAGATTCATGTTTAAACAAAAATGGAAGACAACCCAATGAAATTAAGAATCTTGTCTAATTAGAGCTGATTTATAATATGTAAAATAAAGCAAATCACACCTACATATGCATACAAAACACAGAAAAGATCAAAGACACAAAATTTATGAAATGAAAAAATAATTTTATACCTGGGTTTGTGGGTAATATCACAATAATCTGATTAAACTTTGCGATCAAAATGAGTAAGAACCAGCAGTGACCACTAAAATAAGATAGTGTAAATTACACTTACACCCCTAACATTTTTTATCATGTGACTAACTACGCCCATATTTCTGAAAGTAACAACTGAGCCTCTTTAAATTTGAGCCAGTAAAATATAGATATTTTTTTTACCTCTATTTCGTACCAAAGTCAACTGTGATCAACTTAATTTAACATGAAGACGGTTGCATCATGCATTTTTTTTCTTTTCTTTAAAATCAAATAAAAATACAATATCTAAATACATAAGTATTGTCACCTAGGTTTGCTAAAAAAAATTACAACCCCCCAGAATTTTTTAATGTCAAAATTTTCGATGTAATCTTTTTTTATAATTTTAATAAATTTTCACTGTAAAATATTCTTTTATGAATTTTTGGCCAAATTTATAAATTTCATACTTATATATCCTCTGTGCAATTTATAAATTTTTTACCAAATCCATATATTTTATACTTATATATATCCCCTGCACATGCTCGGTTGTATGCAATACGTAGATGTTTTCTTTCCTAAGTTTTATATATCTACGAAAATTTGCTGAAAATTCTGACTATTGAACCATGCCAAAAGGAAATGGTGTAATACATATAAAGTCTAAAGAAACTCGCTGCGTTATATATAGTCTAAATATGTAAAATCAATTTTTAAAGCCAAGGGATTTTGAAAAACAACTGTAACACAAAACTAAAGCCTAAAACCTGTTGGCCAATCTACAAATTTAGCCGAATAAATACAAAGGCAAAAACAAAAGGAAAAAAATGAAATCACGTCGCTCTCGTTCATGAATTATGCATTACATGCATACAGAGGTCGAAAATACTCCACCATTTAAGCAGTAACTGAATAATTTCATAACTTGCCTTACAATTAACAAAAATAAGATTTTCTCCAATTTTCTTTGCAAACAAAAATTTTCTACTAAAATAGACCAAAACTAAGTAATCATGATTAACGAGTGCAAAGACCCGTCGCCTTCACAAAATTATGCCCCAGGTAGGCAAAGACGTATGCCATCAACGAAAACTCCGTCCCAAATCCTTTACGCGCATGAACTCGAGAATCATCAATATCTTTTTGTTTCTTTTTTCCAGCCATAAATTCTTCTCACCATCCTATTTAGGTTACTCTATCAAGCCTCAACGGCAGCGATTACTTCCTCATTGGTCGAATCTGGTGATACGATCTCATCTGGAGCAACGTCTCCATTCATAATCTCAGTTTCTTCATCCGTTTTTTCGACCTCGGGGCTGAGCAGCTTCTCCCTTAGCTTCACTATAAGCTCTTCTTTCTCATTCGGATTGTTGGCAAGGTACTTTTTAAAATTATCCTTTCCACGGAAACCCATTCCATTCATACTGTAATTTCCACCCCCCGCCTTGGTGATCAATTTGTGTTTGGTCCCTAAGTCGAGGAGTTCAGATTCACTGCATATACCTTTGCCAAACTCGAGCTCAAATTGTGCTGTCCTAAAAGGAGGTGCAAGCTTGTTCTTCACAATCTTCACTAGAACTTGACTCCCGATAGTCTGCAAAAGAAACCATAATCGCCAACTGTCCGTTAAGTCATGGGAAATGGGATTATAGATGAAAAGTTCTCGTAAACTGCAACTTGCATTTTCTACCCCTTTCTCTTTACTAACTATTAAGTCCTGAAACTTTTCAAAAGTTTAGGGATGTGTCCGATAAGTGGGATGAGATCTCCCTTCGCAATTTTGATTAAAAAAAATGGGGAACCAATAGAGAACAGGAGGACCAAATAAAGATTGTAACTAAATTTTGGGTATGAACTCTTACCAACAGCCCCTGCGTAATAGTAAACCATGTAAGCTAACAATTTTCGCAATCTGCAAGGAGGTATACACAGCAAACCAACAGTCGAACTAGTCACTGTATTAAAACTGAAATGCCCTCTACACAAGTGCATAGGACTTTTTTTATATATCTTCCAGACACTGGTAACATTTGTTTCAAAAAGATTACTATCCTTTAAAATATTCCAGTCAGAATATGCATCTAAACATATAACCAATAAATTATGAAAACCCTTGGAGTAAAAACCAGTTGCACATCAAGTACAACGAATACCTCTTCTCCTTTCTTCACGAGTCCAATTCTCCTAACATTTAAACGGATAGAGGCATAAAACTTCAAAGCGTTGCCACCACATGTAACTTCAGAGGGACCACCGAACCCGCCAAAGGTAGACAACTTGGCCCTAACCTAAATACAAAGCCACAAATCAGAAGGATCAGAATGAGGGCTCTTGATGGAAAATTATTGCTTGGTTCAGATGGAAATGTGTGGAACCAGACTGCTCAGTCAGACACTAAAACATAGTTGTCAAAGTAAAGCCGATAATGAACCAGTCAGCAGAAAATTTCACAGTTCTATTTTCAATTGTTCCATAAACAAATACATCTTTGCACAATTCTAGGATGCTTGACGGTCACCTATTTACTCTCAGTTATATTGAAAGGGTCGAGATTTAAAATTTCACGGATTAGGAGGCTAAAAAGAAAAAGGATGCACGGTGAGAACAACTAAAGGCACGAAAGAGCCACTTTGTTAGCAAAGGGTGAAAATAAGAGAACAAAATACCTGATTGATGAACATCAAAATGGTTTGTGATGAGGACAAAGAATGGCTTAATTTGCGGAGAGCCTGGCTCATCAATCTGGCTTGCATTGCCATGTGGGCATCGCCCATCTCTCCATCAAGCTCGCCTTTCGGCACAAGGGCAGCAACCTGTCACTTACCAAGAAAAATAAGAGTTCTATTTTAGAAAAATAACCAAAATACCTTGCACCATAAGAACAATAGTACATGTGTAGATATCTGGGTTATCAACAAGGATACGAGTCTATTATTAAATTTGCATTGAAACTAACTAGCAACTATAATGACTTC
>MKEJ01100365.1:0-16278 GCA_001753735.1 Embelia ribes | reverse complement strand
AGAGGCTGAGATTTGGAGAATGTCAAGATCCCTAAACTTAAAAAAAAAATTAGTATTGGGGATGAATAGTAGTTCCTGGTTTGAGGGAATCATTTTAGCAGACAACCTATCTTTGAAGGGTTTGAATAATATTAAATATACTGTTGGGGGTGATCCCTGAAATTTAATTTTTAAAATTTTGTTTATGGGCCATTTAGAGTAACTGGTGTGGGTGCCCAAAGGGCATTCCCACAAGAATATCCATTTCCAATCCATAAATTGAATCTCTATAAGTCAAGCTCTAAATTAGAGGCTCAACTTCAAGGAATGTCTAGATCCCCTAAATTTAAAATTAGTATCGGGCATGAATAGTAATCCCTAGTTAAAGGAATAACATTAGCATACCCCTATTTTTTAAGGGTCCGAACAGTATTAGATACATTGTTTACTAAATTTAATCTATAAAATTTAGTTTGGGGACTCATTTGGAAGCACTGGTTATGAGTGCACTAATCTCCTCTCCGTGTGCATGCGCGCGTGCGTGTCTCTGTGTGCAGGTGTCTCCTTCGACCTCTCGGACAAGGAGGTCTTCTGCATTGAAGAACAGGATGTGTTCGACCGTGTGTACTCATTAATCAAAGGCTTCAAAGCCCTAACTCCAGTCTCTAAATTCAACCTCGTCGAGAGCCTCCGGTCGAATCTCAGTGTTCTTCTCCCAAATGTTGATTTGCTCTCTCGTGCTTCAACTCAGGCTCCCGATGAGGACGAGGCTCCTGTTCTTGACCGGATTGCTTCTCATAGAAATGCATTTAAGATATATACATTTTTCCTCATAAATATTGTTCTTATTGAGGAGTCGGACGATGGGTCTAAAAACGTAGCCAAGGTACTCTCTTTGGGAAATTTAGGAATGGTTTCTTTTTTATTTTATTTTATTTTTTATAATTTAGATTTGCTGCATATTCAGTGAGATTGTTGAAACAATGAACCGCTGAACGAGTAGATCTTTAATAATTGGAAATTGTTCTTTTGGAATTCTTTTAGTAATAGAGACAGACAAAAGTGAGGTTTTCATCATATTTCATATGTTGTATGTGCACATTTGCTTAGAAATTAAATGTGAATAAGTGAGCTGTGAACACACTGAATTGGGTTGATTTTGGGTGGTAGCTAATAGTGAGTGAGATCAAGACACAGAAAAAAATTGGTCATATAAGTAGCCTTTAAGTGGGAAGTTTGTGCCCGTTTAGTGATAGAGAGTTACAAGAAGTGATATTTTCAGTATTATTCATATGATATGTGCACACATTTGCTTGGATTTTTAACATGATTACACTAGCATTGAGCATACTAAATCAGGTTGTTTTCCTTTGAAATGCTTATAAAATCTTCACATTTTCCCTCGTATATATTGTTCTTATTGTGGAGACTGACTCTGGGTCTTCCATACTTACAGGGTACTCCAATTGAATGTACTTTTTATTTTATTTTTTGTGGATACCGATACATCTTTCCCATTTCTTTTGTGAAGCTAGGCTGTTAGTTTTAGCTGTTTACCTTTTGGATTAGCTTTACAGTCACTGGGATTAGAAGTCACTGAGATTAGAAGAAGAAATGGATCAATGAGCATTTCAATAGTAATCTTCAATGATGGGGAACTTGGTTTGCCATAGTGATGGGGATTGATGAACAGATATACAGTTAACATAGTTCATATCATATATATGTATTTGTTTACCAAGTATCTGAATGTGCATACACTAGTTGCGAGCAGGCTCGTTTTTTCTGTCCTGCCCTGAAAGCATGGCACATTGATCTATAAATAAGAACAGCAGTTACAGCACACGATGTTAGTAATTCACCACGAAAATCATTCTTGTTGGATCTGGGTGAATGGGGACTGAAATCAATCTAACTACATTATTACTTTATCGGACTATTGAAGATGGCGGCATTTAGATACTCCACTTTATATGTTAATGCATTGTGTCATTGCAAGCAGTAGTAGAGGATCCGTTGTGTGTGACAAACTAATGAGTCCATGTTTGCTGTAGAAGAACACAAAAGACTTTGAATCCATGCTCTCGGTATACGTATGTCTGCAAATGAGGTTCAATTATATCCCAATGATAAGAGGTGTTTAATATTGATTTTAGGTGGCGGCTAGTAGTCGGAAGAAACTGCCTATGAACTCATGGAACTGGGAGCCGCAGCGGGGCCGGATACTATACTTGATCGCTAATTCATTATCAATCAACCTCTCATTGCTGTTTGGATCAGCAGACCCTGATGAAAATTATTTGTCTTTCATCATGAAGTAAATTGAAGATCTATCTTTTTGTCTGTAATATCTTTTGTTTTGCATGTACTTTCAGCTAATTCTGATCAATCTGGCTCACCTGCTTTTCTGTAGAAATGCATTCTCTATGTTTGAGAATGGGGCGTTGTTAAAAGATTCTGCAACAAAGGATGCTTTATGTCGTATCATTGGGACTTGTGCAACTAAATATCACTACCTTGCTCAATCGTGTGCTTCAATTTTACATCTCATTCATAAATATGATTTTGTGATCCCCCACTTGGCTGATGCTATTGCTGGAGCTGAGAAAAAGTATGCCGATGGAAGCTTGGCCAGCTCGCTTATAAGAGAGATTGGAAGGACTAACCCAAAAGACTATGTGAAGGACACTGCCGGTGCTGAAAATATCGGTCGATTCTTAGTTGAGCTTGCTGACAGGCTCCCTAAGTTAGTTTCAACCAATATCGGTCTGTTAGTCCCACATTTCGGAGGGGAATCTTATAAAATAAGGAATGCTCTTGTTGGGGTGTTGGGGAAACTGGTTGCTAAGGCATTTAAGGATGTTGATGGTGACGTGAGCTCCAAATCTATTCGACTTCGAACTAAGCAAGCCATGCTGGATATTTTGGTGGAGCGGTGTCGAGATGTTTCTGCTTACACAAGAAGTCGAGTTCTTCAAGTTTGGGCCGAGTTATGCGAAGAACGCTGCATACCAATTGGTCTATGGAATGAAGTTGCAGCAGTGGCTGCAGGAAGATTAGAGGACAAGAGTGCAATTGTTAGAAAATCGGCACTAAATTTACTCATTATGATGTTGCAGCATAACCCTTTTGGTCCTCAACTTCTCATAGCTTCTTTTGAAGCAACCTTGGAAGAATACAAGAAGAAACTAAAAGAGCTTGAACCAAATGATGCTGCGGAGACAGTTCTAGATGGGATAGCATCCGATAATGATACCTCTAATGGAGATGGCGAGGTTGATCATATTGATACCGAAGTGGTATCTGAGGACCACCAAGAAAGTTTTCCTGATAGCTCCTTGCCTCATGTAGAAGATGAGATTATTAAAGATAGTTCTATTCCAGACCTGGGTTTGGAGCAGACAAGGACCTTGGTTGCATCGTTAGAGGCAGGCTTGACATTCTCCAAGTGTATATCTTCAACAATGCAAATTCTTGTGCAATTGATGGCTTCTTCTTCTGCAACCGATGTTGAGAACACAATTTTACTGTTAATGAGGTGCAAGCAGTTCCAAATTGATGGCTCAGAAGCCAGCCTTCGCAAGATGTTGCCGCTGGTAAGGGCTTAATTTCTGATCATTGAGTTGATGTTTAGTCAAAGAACAACTGCTTCTAGAATGAAAATCTTTGGATTTTATCTTATGCTTTTGATTATTACCTCTATTTTCTAGTAATTTTTTTTGATACTTAGCATTGTTTCTTGTTGCCTTCAGGTATTTTCACAGGACAAATCTATTTATGAGGCAGTGGAGAATGCATTTATAACTATATACATAAGGAAGAATCCAGTAGAATCTGCTAGAAATTTATTACATCTTTCTATTGACTCCAACATTGGAGACCTTGCAGCATTGGAATTTATAACTGGGGCCTTGGTATCAAAAGGTGATATAACTAAAAGCATGGTATGACCCTTTTCTTGAATTGTAATCTCTTGTAGTTCACAAACTAAAAATCAAAATACAGTTGAGCAAATGCTTTTTATTGGAGACAATTAATTGCTTAGACTCATTTTTTTGCAGATATCAGCACTATGGGATTTTTTTTGCTTTAATGTCAGTGGAACAACTGCTGAGCAAAGCCGTGGTGCTTTGTCTATTTTGTGCATGGCAGCAAAATCATCACCCAGAATTCTTAGTTCCCATTTGCAGGATATTGTTGACATTGGATTTGGTCGTTGGGCAAAAATAGATCCTTTGCTTGCTAGAACAGCATGCAATGCTTTGCAGAGGTTGTCTGAGGAGGATAAGAAAAAGTTGTTGTCAAATAACGGCAGCCGGGTCTTTTCTATTTTGGAAAGTCTAGTAAGTGACCTTTGGCTTCCAGAGAACATATGGTATGCTGCAGCTGATGAAGCAATAGCAGCGATTTATGCCATTCATCCAACTCCCGAAACATTGGCTGCTGATCTGGTGAAGAAATCTCTTCTGCCAGTAGTTAATTGCTACAGAGATGGTGAATTGCAAATTGATACTGGGAGCGGCGATGGCAATGGCCTTATGGCAGTTCAAGTTACGAGACTTAGTAGATGTTTATTTGTTGTTAGCCAAGTTGCCATGAATCAATTGTTATATATTGAGTCTTGTGTGAGGAAGATACGGAAAGATAAAGCAAAGAAAGACAAGTTGGATGCAGAAAGCCAGAATGTTGATACTAATTGCACAACAGTTATTGATTCCTCAAAGGTCAGATATATGGTTTGTTAATATTTCAGTCACCATCACGTCTAAAAGCTTAACCTGTTAGAGAGAAAAAGAATATCAAATTCGGCATCTTAAAAACTTACACTAATTGAAGCAAAAGAAAATGTGACAATTATTATTTTATCATTATCAACATTTTTAAGATTTTTTTTTTTCAATAGACATCTTTTCTAAATTCTTCTCTTTTGTTTCTAAGGACAATGGCATAAATGCCGAGTTGGGTGTTACTGCTTCTGAAGATGCGATGATCGATAGTATTTCAGATAGAGCAGAAAAAGAAATTGTGTCAGGTGGTTCTGCTGAGAAGAACTTGATTGGACTTTGTGCACCTTTCCTATCAAGACTTTGCAGAAATTTTAGTTTGATGCAGAAGGTAACTAGGTCAATTTCTCTTCATGTTATGCTTATCTGGTACTAATGAGCTAATTTAAATCTATGCATTTTCAGTATCCAGAATTACAATCATCTGGAATGCTTGCTTTGTGCCGTTTCATGATTATTGATGCAGATTTTTGGTAGAATTCTTGACCCTCTTATTTCCATAATGCTATATAATGTATCTGAAACAAGAAAGTGACATCTATTCTCAATGCACACCAGTAATTCGAATCTGCAGCTACTTTTCACTGTTGTGGAGACTGCACCATCAGAAACTGTTCGTTCTAATTGCACGATTGCAATAGGAGACCTGGCTGTTCGTTTTCCTAATCTATTGGAACCATGGACGGAGAACGTATATGCTCGACTAAGGGATGAGTCACTTTCTGTTCGAAAGAATGCTGTGTTGGTTCTTTCTCATCTCATTTTGAATGACATGATGAAGGTTGTGGCAAGCCGATTTTTCATTATTATAAGCTTGTGGTGGCTACTACGTATAAGGTATTGACTAGATTGGACTCTTCAATAGGTAAAAGGCTATATAAATGAGATGGCTATACGGTTAGAAGATGAAGATGAGAGGATTTCAAGTTTAGCCAAACTTTTCTTCCACGAGTTGTCCAAGAAAGGTATCTTGTCGGTCAGTTCTAGCTTTGGTGCGTGGAGTTTGTATTTACATAGAACCAAGATTTATTGTTTTTCATTTGCTGCTAATAGGTAATAATCCAATATATAATCTGCTTCCTGATATTCTTGGCAAATTATCCAACGACAACTTGGAGAGAGAGTCTTTCTGCAATATCATGCAATATTTAATTGGTTCCATAAAGAAGGTATTGGTGTCTTAGTTGTGTTGGTTGCTTAATTTTCAATTTAACTGCTTTACATTATTTGAATTTAACTTGATTCAGGATAAACAAATGGAAGCTCTTGTGGAGAAGCTTTGCAACAGATTTAGTGGGGTCACCGGTAAGCCTATCTTCAATTTATTTATTTATTTTTAATTTTTTATTTTATCTTTCCCTTTTCCTTTTGATTTTTGTCAAACATTGGTAGCTTTGACATTTTTCTGTTCCGTTAGGCTTTCAGCTTAAGGTTGGTTTGATTTACTCTCTTTTCGGGTGCTTCCTTTTATCCCCCCAATATATTTAAACTACCTCATCACATCTACAATGTGTAGTTGTAGAATCTAAAAATAGAGCAACCCAAAAAGATTAATATTTGTAACATTTTCTCCATGGTTGGTTGTATCAAAAGAGATCAGTATCATAGTATCTGTTTCTGGAGAAACAAATGTTGTGCTTAGCTTTGGTTACCGAAGTAGTTCTTCATCGCTGTCTGCTTTTTATTTCATTCAGATTGCCGGCAATGGGAGTGTATTTCATGTTGTCTTTCACAACTGTCATTTACTGAGAAGGGCATGAAGAAGCTGATGGAGGCATTCAAGACATATGAACATATCCTTTCTGAGGATACTGTGATGGAAAATTTCAAGAATATTGTAAACAAGGTCTTGTTGCAGTTTCTCATTAAAAATTTCAACTGTATAGAATCTGTTTGTTCTCAATAACAGGTTGGAAAAGAGTGATTGATGCCAATTCTGCTCTGATTTGTGGTCTTGAATCAGGCAAAAAAGTTTGCCAAACCAGAACTAAAGTTGTGTATTGAGGAGTTTGAAGAGAAGCTCGTCAAATTTCACATTGTGAAAAAGGAGCAAGAACGTGCTACTGAGAATGCCCGAACACATCATCAAAAGATTAACAACTTAGAGAAAAACTCAGTGGCTAGAAGCAGTGAGGAATGTGCAGAATCACTTGATGAAGGTGCAGAATCTACAGTTGATGAAAGTAGAGAATCTACAGTTGATGAAGGTGAAGAATCTATAGTTGATGAAGGTAAAGAGTTTGAAGTTGGTAGGTGCTCAGATGTTTCCTAAAATACATGTTTGCTAAGTATTCTCATCTTTTCTACTGAAACTGCTGCAATCATTTCATAGTTTGTTGCTGAAGTTATGTTGTTTTTTAGATTGGAAATCATAAATAGTTACGTCAGTTAAGATCAGAATTCAGGATACATGATTACCAGAGGTTTTTGATACGTGATTTACTACGTCCTGCTTAAGTTCCAAGAAATTGGATGGCTAATAGGTCGATGGGTTTAGAAATGGGCAGGTTGCTGGGTGTATGATGGGAGAGCAGTAAACTTCTAAATGTAGTTACTATTGTCACTCACTACTCATGCTTTGTGATTGGGTATATTGGCGTGGGATCCTAGTCGTGACAAACTCACCCTTCTATAATGATCTGTTTATCATAGTTCTCTCTACGGTTTATTGTACAGTAACTAACCTCAGACTCTGACCAATATGTATGATGTTTCAGAATTGAATGCTGAGCTGGATGAATATTCTCAGGGTACAAGTGAGGTGACAGAGATGGAACCATGTTACCATGAAGCCGAATCTCCTTTCCTTCCTGCAACAGGTACTAAGCTCGTCTTAGTTCTCCTTCTACTTCTCAAATGTACTTTAGGTATTAGTAATCATGTTTCCATGGAAAGTTACAAGTGATTTTTTTTCCTTTTTCCTCAAAAGTTACCAATGAAATTATCTGTTCTTAGGCACTGCTAAATCAGAGGCCAAAAAACGCAGGGTGAAAGGTCTAAATGCTGATTGTAGTTCAATTGCTGCTAAGACAAATAATAGGTCAAGGAGAAAGGTCAATTTCTGTGGCTTATTTATTTTTATTTTTTATTTTTTGACTATTTTTTGTCCAAATCTTTTTGTATTAATTGTGAGGAGTTTCGCCTTGAAATAGTACTTTAGGATGTCGGTTGAACATTCTTGGGCTTAATCTTGTGCTAATTTTGTTGAATTGGATAGCATTCTCAGGCCTCAAGTGAGGTGACAGACAAGGGACCCTGTGACAGCGAAGCTGAATCTCCTTTTGTTCCTGCAACTGGTAGTTGGCTCTATTTGTTACCCCCTTGACTTTTAAGTGTACTTTTTTAGCATCTTGTTTCCATGTAAATTTATCAGTACCTTTTTGCTCCCAAGTTATCCATGAAGTTACCTGTTTATAGGCACAGCTCAATCAAGGGCCACAATATCCAGGATGAAAAGTCGAAAGGGCAATAGTAGCAATTCGACGGCTGCAAAAAAGAAATAACAGGTCAAGGAGAAAGGTAACTATCTGTGGTCTTTTCTAAACTTATATGTTGTCTCTAGTTCTTGCAATATTTGCCATGATTTTCCCATAAGAATTACGTTCTAAGATGTCTGTTTGCCAACTGAAAGTGCAATACTTTTTGGCTCTGTTTGTGAGATGTCTCATAAGATCGTGAACTTGCAGCTTCAGTTGTGTAGCTTTTGATAATTTGCTTGATGATTCTATGAATGAACAGTTACGACTTCGGCCCTAGAAGAAAGTTGAGATATAGTTGCATCATCATCATCGTTGCCGTCCAAGACTTAAAACTCCCAACGGATATGATATTTTTCTCATGAAGCCAAGGGAAGAACTTGTTCCTTGTCCATGCCTAATTTGATCTTCTGTACATGATTAATGTGCATTCCTGGAGAATTGTGTCAGGCTACATTTCACTGCATTAGTTTTTTATATGTGAATCAGACAGTGCTCTACGCTCCCAATTATATTGCATATTCTTTACCATCTTAATTTATTTTTATATATGGAAATTGTATGGCTTTGCTCCCTTATCTTAGAATCTATTCAATCATCTGCATAAATGTACGCAATAAAGTTTGACAAACCATACTTTACGGGGTCGCCAATTCTAGACCATATTTATTCACCAATTCTCATAAAAAATTGTCTAAACAACAAAAATACCATGTTCTGAAAAAACTATTTTCTAAAATTGGTCAGGAAAAGTTAAAACAATTTATACAGAAAAACCAAATAATTTGTCTGCAACACCAAGATGGAGCCACTTGAACAAACTTGAACCATTACTAGAAAAAACATTCACCAAAATCACTGGATAAGAGGAAAATCAAACAAATAAGTACATCTTGAATTCTTGATAAATTGTTGGACAGCATTACAAAAACAGAGTCCATACAGGTAATCTAATATTCATTCACAACCAATCTTTCTCTTGGATTCTTTTTTCAATTACCAGACCAATGTTACAGATATAAAACACAACAAAAACACTACATTTTATCTAGGTTATTTCATCACCATTACAACAATTTATTGTAATTATAAATATTTGGCAAGCTTACCTTGGTGTGAAATTGGTTTTCAACAGTTTAATGTAACACAACACTATCAAATTTCTACAAAGCACGAATCTGTTTCCAAGTTCAAAATTACGGGTCTCTCCATTTCTTAGGAGCTATTTACAGAAAACCTATCCTAGCAAAGCCTGTTGGGAGCTGCAGCAAAGAAAGCACATAGAATCAATGAGCATTAATCCGATAATTGTTGTTTGCAAGATAAATCAGTGCTTAATGTGAATGTGCCAGCAACCTTTTTTAAGAGAAAGGCAACATATCTAAACATTCTTTAAGTTTTAGTAAAGGGTTCCATACTTAGGGTTCCGTTTGATTATTGCTTTTAAGCAAAACAGCAAACTTTTTTCAATTAATAAAAAAAGTTGAGCAACTGGCTTATAGCTTGTTTAGGTCAAAACAGCAAAAAATTGCCAAATAAAGTCTAACTTTAAGCATAAAAGCATAAAAGCTCGACCTTAGAAGTTGCATCCAAACAAACCCTTAGCAACAATCTACAAATAGCTACATTTAATATCCTTTAGACATTTTCAGGCTTTTTCAGATATTCCGAGAAGTCAAAAACCTATATTCATTTTTTATGACATCAGGTGTGTCCCAGAGATCATGGCGGATTTTTCAAACAAAGTTGTCACGCTCAGTTATAGTTGATTAAAAATTATGACGACATGCTAAAATTCTCACCTTGATGCTCGTTCCTGCCTTGACGATCCAAGTCTGTATCTACTACATAAGCTGATCTGGAGTAACTCTCAAGTAAACCTGGTCGCAAGATGGAAAAATTCAGAATAAACGGAAAAGGGAGGAAGAGTTCATAAAATTAATAAAAGAAGTTTTTAAGTTCATTTACTCAAGCTGCTTAGCCTTGATCGTATAAATAAAGCTAATAAAAAGGACAAAACTAATATTCAGCGGAAATAGGTTCAATAGAATAGTACCGTAACTGCCCTCTTGAAAATCTCTTCTCATAAAAACAGAAACATGGCAAGAAAGGCCTTTGTTGGATCGGTTCTCAAAACAGTTTCTACAAAATGATGCCTAAAACAGACCAATTCAAAGACCAACCAAATTTCATTTAAACCAAAATTGAATAACTTGAAAGTAAAAGATTTTATAAAAGTTAATTTTTCTACAATTAGGAACAGGAAGAATGAAGAATGAGTAAAGAAATTGAGAATCTATGGAACAGAATCAAATAGACCAATTACAAATAAGGAAGGCCCAGTTTGGGGTTGGTGTTTACAACCTCTTTCTGCCTTTTTTTTCTCTAGGAAACTGTAGTAGTGGTGTTTGGTAAAAGATTGAAGCATTTGCACTCACAATCAACTTGTGCTTTTTCAATGGTTATTTTAGTAGCAACCAGTATTATTAAAAGCTCTAGTCACCCTTACGGCGCAGAAAAGCCATAAGCATGTGAGTTTATGCAAATACACTTCCCACATATACAGAGAGATAGAGAGAGAGAGAGAGAGAGAAGACGAACCGGAACTATTAGGAAAGTCGGCAGTCAAGTCCGAAAGGCTGAAATTCCGGGGAATCTGCCCCAAGAGTCCAACCGATCCGCCAACAGCATCCAGGAGCGCATCACTTAAAGGGTTCGAATTGGACTCAACAGTGCTGAAAGACGAAACAGCTGCATCTCCAATTGCAGAGCGAGGTTCAAGGACGTTACTGTCATTACCAAACATGAATGTATTACCCATGTAAGCAGATTCTGATTTGATCATTCCCCCATTCATTCCCTGTAACATCCCTAAATTTGAGTTATGAGCCAAAAGATTTTGCGGAAGATCCATTCTTTGAGCATGAGCAGCCATATCGGTACCACTCTGCAAGCTCGATTGGAGAGATGGACCACCATTAGGGTATGTATTGGGTAAACATGAACCTAAAGGCTGGTGGATGTTCTCTGCCTTTAAAGCGGGTCCGGTATGATCTGGTGCATAGCATGCCGAATTCTGATGCACTGCCAGAGGTTAATACGAACAAAATTTTCAGTAACAAAAATTGAAAATATTTAAGGTCACATAAAGCCTAAATCATTGAGTCTTGCCATTAAATAGTTTCAGAGTCAAAAAATATAATCAAAACTAAAAAGTGTAATTTACACAGAGAAGATATCGAACAAAATCTAACCACGATAGTTTTTATCAATTTGATATCAAGCATTGATCAGTTAACCTCAAAAGCTAAATTCTTATACAAATAAACGTTTCATCCTCTAGAAGAAAGGCTGAAGAAGTGACTTTTTGCAAATAATTAATCTGCTAAAAATCAATACTAGAAAATTGTAAGTGGAAAATAAACCCAAGTAGTGCAGCAAAAAAGTAGGAACACTCCAAGATCAATTGTACAAAAGTTGAATTCTCCAAATCCTATGTTCTTCAAATCACCCAAGCGCAGGCTTCTTAGTTAAGGTAACATCCAACAATCTGATCACTCAAATATCGAAAAACTTCAACCATTACAAAAACAACCATAAGCAGATAAGTCAACAATTCGCAACTTGTTGACAGGTTATAAAAAATCTACTAAGGTTGCAATAAGAGGAGATGCTTTCTTTCCAATGTAGGTAGTGGATGAAGGTATATCTTACATGGTGCAAGATGAGATCCATTAGTCATAGGTATGGAATCCATGCCTAATGGGTATATTTGACGCATCAGTTCGGCCTGTCGCTCAAGCAATCTATTGAATTGCATTATTTGATCCTTCACCATTAACCGCAAATAATAAGCCTTGAAAAATTCCTGATTTTCTTCTTCAAGCTTTTGCCAAACTGGAGGGATACAAATATAACTTCATTAGGATCCATTAAAAATAAAGTGGGAGATATATTATTTCTTCCATGCATCAGAGAACATATGCAAATAATTTTATCTCTAGCTGCCGATGAAGACTAAATACATGAACCCAGAAAAAGAAAAAGATAAACAAAAAAGAAAGCCCAACATGTTTTATCCTGAAAATAAAGATATGACGAAATCCTAGGAAAAACGGGTAGGAGGGCGTAAGATAAGAACAACACACTAAGGCTTTTATTATCAGCAGTTATAATATGTGGATGCCTTATTGAGAAAGAAAGAACACCATGAGCACTTTCACAAATTGAAGGCATTGCATGACAGACAAAATCAAAGAAACAAATTAAAAGATTTAATATTGTGTGTGGATGTATTCAAACGTCATGAAAATCATGCAAAGAAATTAAAGATCTCATCCAAGATTTTGTGCTTTCCTGTAGGAAATACAGTCATAATCCAATACCTTGAAAGAACCCAAAGTAAATAAAAAAATAAGAAAGGAGACAAAATGCTACATTATGCATCACCCTCACTGGACAGCAATCACAGGATACTCGAGAATCGCAGATTGAAATCAGATCATACTTATATGTGCAAAAATAAACTGATGCAAAAAAAATTACCAAGTTCAGTAAAACCAGGTTCTATTTTTGCCTGTCCCAAGAGAGTGTTAACGACTTCCTTTTTGCTCATGTGCAATTGAAGGCATTGCTCTATAAGGTTTTGCACCTGAAATTGTAAAAAATAAGAATTACAAGATATCATTAATTATGACGACATACCATTCTACAAAGCAGGTACGTATACTGAAAATGTGAGAGAAAGAATAGGACTTGTTTGAGGATTTCATGCACCAAAAATAAATGGAAAATAAAGTGTAGCAAATAATAGTTTTCTGTGCGCAAAGATTTTGCATGAGGTACCCAAATTGGCAATGCAACCAAAAATTATGAAGGAGAAACGGTTTCAGAATTTCATGTAGCATATAAAAGTTAGTGCAATGATGAACCCAAAATGTTCAGAGATCCTTTTGGAAACAAGGAATGCATCAAGGTTTTTGATACACAGAACCAAAAATACTTTGGAGAAATTACAAAACAATTCTGAGTTTTGGAAGCAACAAAACAAAATGGCCTGGAAGGATTTGGAAGCATAAGCAGGAGAATATAAAAAATTTGATAGATTAATAGTATCACCAATCAATTAAAAACTTTTGGTGACATCTTAGTAGAAAGTCCACTGTGTTTTGGTAAACATTTTCTCAGTCACATTCTTAGGGAACACACGTTCATGTTAGTACACCATGATTGACATGGTTAACCATGAATCATCCATCTCGGGAAGAATGCAAGATGAAAAAGGTGGCGTCTTTGCGCCAAAATTAGAGAAGAAATGGAATGTTATTCATCTCAACCTCCTAACGTACAATTTTAAACCATGTTTCAATTTTCCAGCAGAGGACAAGTTGGTATTGCACCACAATTATAAAACATTACTACCTTTTCATGCTATCATCAGAAGGAAACAAATAAATAAACCAAAAACTAAAAAGGACACAGTTGCAAGTTTTGCTCTCATCTGTAGAACCGCACAACATTTACAGGAAAGCAAAATAACGATAAAATCAATTTCCATAGCTTACTAGTTGTATGTCTTCACGAGAGACCTTTTTGACCTCTCCACTAGACATTTCTCCCTAAGGAAAGAGTATATGCCAAAACCCTTTGCAAAGAACTAATTTTCAAGTTATTCCAATCAACTTTTGCGGGCAAAGCTTTACACGAGTGTTCCGCTCACCACCTGAGTCGAATGCACAAAACAAGCCATTAGTTAACCTCTTGAACTTGATAGGAGACGGGAGACCACGAGTAGAAGCACAATAATCACAGATAGTAAACATGAACTGCTTCTTTTGAATATTAATGTGTAACCAACTTTGATATCATTTGACCATAAATAGAAATGCGCATAAAATATTGAAACGTATAAACCAATTAAAACAACCCATTCTTTGGGCAGATTACTGCTATAAATCTCCATTATGACAATATATTTCACTTATTGAACTTTAACAAACAAAGGCTATAAATTCCAATTCCCATATAAAATTTGAAGGAGAAAACAACATTATAACTGTATTATTCATATTAGGATCAGATTCACTAGCTCACCTGGCCGGCCCACGGGGAGATCATAACCACCATAATTTCAGATGATCACAATTTTCAAATTTTTTAATTGAGTTAAATTAACTACTGTTTTCAAGAGGGAAAAAAGCAGAAAGAAGTTGCTGCACAAGCTAGTCATAACAGAAAATACCTACAATTTGTAAAAAATGAGGATTAAGGACTAACTTGCCATATGACTGGAATTGACAAGAAATATTTTTACAATGAAAGTCACAGTGCAGAAGTCTGTCTTGACAGCAAAGCAGAAAAAAATATTTTCCGGAACTGGATAGTATTAAATGAAAAAGAGGAATATAAAATTCTATAAATCATGATGGTCTTCAATGACAGAGAATCTGCAAAAATGAAACTGACCTAGTGTTTTTCTCATAAAGGTTTCCTTAAGCATAAACTGCAGAATTACCTTCTTTTTTTTTTGGGGGTACATGCAGAATTTACTAAACCAGTAAGATCAACATTTCTCTTCCACATTTCTAGGGTTTTGCTACCATAACACAAAATAAAACTTTATTTCATATAGCAGCAAGGTAACCAAATTGAAATGAATTCAGAACTTCACCAAGGCTAAATCAAGCCAAAATGATGATCTTCAATCATGAAGAAACTTCAAAAAAATGAAATTACCAGCATAAAACAGAAGAAATAGAATATGATCAGGGTGTTTCTCTAATGAAAGCCTCCTTAAGCAGTTCACAACAAAATCAATTAAACACTTTGAGCCCATAAATTCTAGGGTTCTAGCACTATAGCACAGAAAATAACCCATCCCCTTTATTATAGTAGCATCAGAACCTAAACAACGAAAAGTTCAAAACTCCACCAGTGCCAAAACAAGCCAAAATGATGATATCAGATAAAATTGAATTCAGCAAAAGGATCTTTTAAGTCACAAAGACAAACTTCAAATGTGACAACTAACCACACAAAACAAAGAAGAAAAGTATGAGTATGGTGTTTTTTCTCATAGAAGCTTCCTTAATCAGTTAAGTGCAAAATTAACTACATACTTCTCTTTCATATATTCTAGGATTCTACAATAATAAGACAATAAATAACAGCATCCACATAATTATATAGCAAGAAAAACTTTAAAAAGGAACCAACTAATTGCAGAAAACCCAAGTTTCATTCTATAAGCAAGGTGCTTCTGTCATAAAAGCCCACTTACACATTTACAAATTAACCAAATATACAGGATTAATATTTCTCTACCATAAATTCTCAGGTTGTACATCCATAGTGCAAAAGAACCCAATTCTCACAATAATACACCCATGTCACACCAAAAACACATAAATTCCTTTTTTATACACAGTTCCGATTTTTAAAAATAGAAACATGTATGCTACAAAGAGGAGAAATGGGAAATGCAACCTTGAAAATATAGTTCAAAAGGGAAGGGTTGATATCATGAATAATTGAAAACTTAATACACGTCTACTAGAAATTACTCCTTATGGTAAGAAAATATGTGCAATTACAAAATTTGGTTCTATAGCAAAAAAAAAAAAAAAAAACTGATTAGCCTTGATTTATTTCTTATTTGTGCAGGATAACTAGTAGCAAGGAAACTTGCCAGAAGCAAATTTCCATACGATTTTCATAAACAAAGAGTTTTCGTCTAGGAAATGAGTTTCCAAAGAAACAAGTTTCTCAGGTACGAGAAAATTTCCAGGTAATTATTGAAAGCCATAAACATATTTTTCAGTAAAGCAAACGATCTCCAAATTCAAAGAAACTTCAAAAAGAAACAACAGCATGAACCACAAAAATAAAAATACGAGCACAGTTTTTTGGCCTTGCACAGTCATCAGCAAAACTAACTAGGGTTTGTTTGATCACATTTTTTTCATACTAAGGAAAAAGCTAGAAGTATACAGCTTTAAACTTCTAGGCTTTTTTAAATTAAAACAATAAAAAAAAACTCA
>MKEJ01100360.1:0-23996 GCA_001753735.1 Embelia ribes | reverse complement strand
GGGGGGCTTGTGGGGGGGGGGGGGGCGGCGGGGGGTTATGATGACGTGGCGGCCGCGGGGAAGAGGAAGAAATTTGTGTCTTTGGAGGGTGGGAGTAGGAAGAGGGAGAAGAAGTCGAAGCCGGATAGGAAGGGCGGATCGAAGGTCAGGTTGAGGAAGGGCGGGGCTGAGGGCGATGAGGTCAGGGAGATGTGGGATACGGTCGCCGGAGGTGATTCTGAGGTATAGCCCTTTTTCATTAATTTAGTTGATAATGGGTTCTTTCAAAGATTTTGACTTGGCAGATCTAATATTATTTATCTTGTGCCAATGTTTGAATTGCTGTCTCACACGCATGTATTGGAATAACTATAGCCCTTTACTGTGTACTTGTTTTTCTTGATCGATTTTGGTGATTTTGGGTTCTTGATTTGATTCTGCCCTTCAGCAAACGAGGTCTATTTATCTTGGGCAGAATTGTTTGTTGGGTTACTTTTTTTTCCCTGTCGTATTTTGCTTTTTTCTGTGGGTATTTGAACTGCTCATTAGGATAAAAAGTTAGTTTCTTTGACTAATTCTCTAATTGCTAGTCTCGCATGTAAGTGTTGGAATAGCCCCTTTTTGTGCCACTGTGTTTTCCATCATTTAGTTGAGATTGGGTTCTTTAGGTGATTCTGTTCCTTTAGAATACTACTTATCTGATTATTTCTTATCTTGGGCAGAATTGTTTGTTGAGTTGAGTCACCTTTTTATGTTTGTTCTATCTAACAATTTTATGTGGGTATTTCAACTGCTGAATAGGAAAAGAAGTTAGTTTTTTTAGGCTAATGATCGAATTGCTAGTTTGAAATTATGCATTGGAGTAGCTTTTCTGTCTCCTCATTTCTTTTTTTAATTTTTGGGATCAATTTAGTTGATATTTGGTTGTTTAGAAATTTTGCTGTAGCAGGTCTAATGGGATAAGAAGTTAATTTATTAGGCTAATGTGTGCATTGCTTGTCTCATATGTATGGATTCCCAACCGTGTTTTTAGATCAATGTTATTTTTATTGGGTTCTTTATGTTATCTCGTACGGATGTAATCTTGTTTATCTTGTGCTAAATTGTTTCCTAGCTATATTATGGATATATCATTGTGCTTTTTTCAATTCTATAGTTTGAAAACTAATTTTCAGAATTTCTTGCCAAACAAGCTTCCGCATGTTTAAAGTTTTTTTGTAATTTTTTTCAATTCTATAGTTTGAAAACTAATTTTCAGAATTTCTTGCCAAACAAGCTTCTGCATGCAAAAAACTGAGCCATGAAAAAATTTCAAACGCCATCCTTTAAAAACCGTAAATTGAAATGCTAAACAAATGGGGTCTTAGTTTTCATTTTTCACCTTTTTGTATTATATATGTAGTACCTGAAATTTTATGATGGGTATGTAGTAAATATGATGAGAAGTTACTTTCTCAAGCGTATGTTTAATTTGGTCTCACATGTTTGTGGGCAGTGATCCTGAAGCATACCCGTTCCCTTTTAGACTTTAGGATCATTTTAGATGAATTGGTTCTTATCTTGGGAAAAATTGGCTTCTTTGAAAATGCTTCAACTTTTTGTGCTTCTGTAGACTGTATTGTAGTACCCAACATTTATCTGTGGGCGCATAAGCTTTTCTGTAGGATGAGTAGTTCTTTTCTATTTTTATGCTTGAATTGCTATTCTCACATGTATGTATTGGTTAGCCTTTATTTTTTTCAATTCTGCTGGGTTGCCTGTCCTCCTTTTCTATGTTCTTAAAATTTCATCTTGTTCTGTTCTAATTTGCCTTTGTCTTTGTTGATATGAAAATTGCAAGTCTTATTATTTCATTTTTAGACCAGTACTTGTTCTTCAGTTATAGCTTTTGAAACTTTTTCTGAAGCCTTGTCCTAGATGCAGCTATCTTTCTCTGTGTTTCTTTATTTTGGAACAGTAATTTCCTTACTTTCCTTTTTATGTCATTAGGATGATCAAAATGGTGTTAGGACAGTAGATGACGATAACTTCATAGACGATACCGGTGTAGATCCTGCAGAAGGATATGGAAGTGATAATGAACCACGGTCTCCTGGTAGTGCCCCTCAGGTGCGAATTTCATCCTTAAAAGATTTGAAGTGTGGTATTTTTTTAGTTGTGAAGCATATTTCTTTTTTTCTTTGTAATTTTTGGCGTACCTGCCTACTGACTGTTTTTGGAGGACCTTTATCAAATCGTTAACTATTTTTAACTTTTTTTATGCAGGCGGAGGAGGGTGAGGAGGATGATGAAATCAAGAAGCTTTTCAAGTCGGGAAAAAAGAAGAAGAAAACTGAGAAAAGTGCTGCGGAGATAGCATTGCTTGTTGAGAATGTCATGGCTGAGCTTGAGGTTGTGGCTGAAGAAGATGCAGAACTCAATAGGCAGTCAAAACCTGCAATTAATAAACTAAGAAAGCTCCCGCTTCTTACGGAAGTTCTGTCTAAGTATGATGATTGTCTCTTTGGTTTCAGTCATCTCATGCTTCCATTTTTTTCCTTTTTCCTTTTTCCATTAACACTTCTAATCCCATTTCTTTTCGAATTGTTAATTGTACAGGAAACAGCTTCAGCAGGAATTCTTGGACCATGGAGTATTAACTCTTCTGAAGAATTGGCTTGAACCTCTTCCAGATGGAAGCTTACCAAATATAAACATCCGAGAAGCAATACTGAGGATCCTAACTGATGTATATACAATGCCCCCTCCATCTTCTTGTATGTGTGCTTTTTTATTTGTCTTCTTGAAATTATTTGGATAATGCTATACTTTGTTCATGCAGTTTCCAATTGATCTGGACCAATATGACAGAAAAGAACAATTGAAGAAGAGTGGTCTTGGAAAGGTGACCTTTCACGTTATGCTGCAAGTTTCTTTGTCGTACATTATTTGTTGGGAGATAGACTTGTGAGCAACATGCTATTTTTGTTGTTTCATGCAGGTTATCATGTTTCTGTCCAAGTCCGATGAGGAGACAACTTCCAATAGAAAACTTGCAAAAGACTTGGTTGATAAATGGGTAATTATGACATGTTATATGAACAGGCAAATATAACTTCCACTCACAGATCCCATTTGTTGGTGGATATATGTTTTCAATAATTCTCTTTCCTGCTTGGTAGATACACATGCAAGTTTGTTTTGAAAATCCCAAAACTGTTTCTCTTTTATATGGTGGACTTTATATTGCCTTTGTTAACTATGGACTGCCTTTAAATAGTGACACTATAGTCCAATTTCTCCTTCTTAGTGAAAGTTGCTGGTTAAAATAATAGAGTTTATCCCTGCTCCTCTCCAAAACGAAAAAAAAAAAATCTACCCCAATAGTTTTGGGTTATCCATACATATTTTCCTTTAGCCTTTATTTGACTGAGTGGTATAGGGGGATTGTCGGATGAGAAAATGGAATATGGGTGTGTCTGACTTGAAGTGTCGAGTGGTCCTTGTAGATGTATTTATCTCTTACATTGGAATTTACAACCAATTGTGTCTCAATCTCTCTTACTTCTCAAAAATTAATGGAGTACATACTTTCCCTTTCTGAAGATAGCTATCTGAAATGTTTCTGTTAAAAATTGTTCAACACAGTTTTAAATCTATGAATGGCTTAGGTAATGTTTTAATATCATTTAGAAGAAGGATTGAACTCAAGTTCTGTAAACCTTTTCTCTTGCGTCTAGTAGTGATTTGTAACTTTTGATGGCCATAATGCAGAGTCGACCAATATTCAATAAAAGCACAAGGTTTGAGGACATGAGAAACTATGAAGATGAGAGGGCTCCTTACCGAAGACCGCCTGCGAAGAAGTATTGTTACTCATATATGGAAATTTGTGAGCTGTTGTTGCAGTTTTGCTGTTTACTTTTTCATCCAATTTTTATTGTGTTTATTTCTTGTGGTACTCCCCTAGGCCAATGAGTAAAGCATCGGGAATGCAATCTAGAGATGATGATCTAGATCTGGCTGAATATTCACAGTAAGATTTCACTGTTTGTTGCGTGATGGTATCTAGTAATGGAGTGGTGGTTTTCAAATGTATATTGCAATAGGTTTTGAATGTAAATGTTTCTATCTGAAGTTTGAAGAAATGCGCAGGGGAAAGAAGTCTGGCCAATCGTCTTCGAGGGGGCTTACTACAAGACCGGAAGCAATGGCTCTTGATTTCGTGGTCCGGCCCCAATCTAAGATTGATCCAGATGAGGTCAGGGCCCGTGCTAAACAGATTGTGCAAGACCAACGTCGCTTGAAGGTTGGTTGCCCTCTTTTGTATTACTGCTACTTCTTCTTGAGTATATATAAAAGATTCATTTTCTCAATGTGATATAAACTGTTTCACCGGATGAAGTGCCAAGCTATTTCGTTTCATTTCGAAAAATAAAATCTGATGTTTGTAACAAATGGGCATGGTTATGAGAAGATAGTTGTGTCACGTTAAACGTCTTCGAGACTGTTCGCCACTTTCACTTGGAAAGCCTCCTTAAGGCCTTGATGGCGCCTTTTTAGTCCTAATCGCAAGCCCTAAAGTTCCCGTTTGGTTGGTAGGTCATCTGAAAAAGTAGAGAAATAAAAGATATCAGACTTTTCTTCTTCTCAGAATTGATGGAGCATTATCTGAATTTCCGAATAGCATGAATCTGTTTTATGCATGCTTGTCATTTGATTGTGTCATTGCAAATTCATGCTTGTTTTCAGTTTCTTGTACAAGTTTCGTTCTGTTTTCCTCAGATGCAGAAGAAGTTGCAACAGTTGAAAGCGCCTAAAAAGAAGCAGCTTCAAGCTTCAAAGCTTAGTGTGGAGGGTCGGGGCATGGTCAAATATTTATAATTTCTTTCTCCTGGAGATAGCCAAGCAAGCAGAGTTGGCCAATGTCCGAGTAATTTGAAGACTGTTGCTTTGCACCAAAGAAGACCGTGGTTTGTTTTCCGCTATCTTCATCCCTCCGTATCAAAGGGGTAGAAGTGGTTTGTGTTGATCCATAGTTTTATGGATTGGTGTATGCTCAAGCTGTGTTAAATAAAATATTTGACTGTCATATGGTATATTCTAAGGATGACACATACGACTCATTTGTTGTTGGGAAACAGTTATGGTAATATACCATAGGCAGATTATGGAAGATAGTCGTGCAATTGATGATGTTTTTCCGGTATATCGCCAAATTTCTTTTGACTACTGATATATGAAAATTAATGTTGAAAATAGCCTCTAAAGTTTCTTATTTCGGCTGTGGCATCATCTATGCTTTTGACTAGAAAGTCTAAGCAAAAGATTCGGCTTTTCCACACTGAAAAAAAAAGGGGACCAAAGAGGGCTCCGATCCAATATTTAATTGAAGCTCCTCCTTTGTCCTGTCCGTCATTCATTCGATTTAAAAACAAATACAAAATCTTTATTTGAAAAAGTACTCCCAATGTTCACAAATGGATAATATGATTAAAGTTGCATATAGGTTTAGACAATATTTTAAAATTTTAATTAATTAATTATAAATAACCAAATTTATTCTTATGATTTTTTGTTTTATGTTAAACTCTGAACGTGCCTATAAATACCGATCAAAACTACCAATCTCAGCATGCCACGTTATCATGGAAAGGAAGTTCAAATGAATGTCACATTAGTTCTTTGTGTGATCCCAACATTAATTAACAAGTTTATTGAAATAAAGTTGAAATAATTGCCGTAAAGCAAACGCATCATTATATACTAACTTCAAATAATTGCCGTCTATATGTACCTTCCCAATAAATAATCAAATTGAAACTAAAGATATGGACATATTTATGAGTTTGTTGGTTTGACTTTTTTTAATCCAAAAAATTTGTTTATGAAACAATTCCTTGTATCCAGTTTAAAATTTTTTCCTTTTTTGGGCCAAAACAATCAAAACATTTTACTTAAAAGCTAATCATCCAAATGTGATCCATTTTGTAAGTAAAAAAATTATATAAAAATTTTAACTTAAAAATTACAGCCAAATGAACATATACTGCTTTGCATTGTATGTTTAAAAGTTGCACCGAACGAACCCATGCTTTGCTTTGTATGTTTGCCTGTGGGTGCTTATAAATGGCTTTTCCTTGTATATTTTTTTGATTGTGCAGATAAAATAGTTTCACTTGAAACAAGTTCGTCCATGGCCCTCTCTTTCCATCTATTTTTTTTAAGTTTCTTCATATATGTTCACAACCCAACTTTTGCTTTCTCTAATATAACAGACCAAGAAACTTTACATGCTTTTAGAAGGCAAATAAACTCAGACCCTCTTCAAGCTCTAAGCTCATGGAACACTTCTATTAATTTTTGCAATTGGCAAGGTGTTGTTTGTTCCAAAACTCATCAAAGAGTGGTGATTTTGAACATGTCATCGTTCGACTTAGGAGGTACTGTATCTCCTTGGTTGGGTAATCTCTCTTTTCTTGAAGAGATTAATCTTCAGGACAACAATTTTTATGGAAAAATCCCCCAAGAGATTGGGAAATTGCCACGTCTACAGTTTCTCCGATTGGCGAATAACTCTCTTACGGGGGAGATTCCGATCAATATCACACGTTGCTCGGGTTTGAAAGTTCTTGATTTGAGAGGGAACTATCTCGAGAACGAAATTCCTTTCGAGTTGGGTATTTTGTCCGATCTCTATGGACTTAGTCTCTCTAGAAATCAATTAACAGGATATATTCCCCCGTCCCTAGGTAATCTCTCCGAGCTTACTATTTTAGGCCTTTCCAAAAACAATCTATATGGTACAATTCCGGTTGAGCTCGGAACACTCACAAATCTGTATGCCTTAAAGATTTCATCCAATAGTCTTTCGGGTCCGATCCCTTCTAATCTTTACAACATCTCCACCCTTCAAATTTTTTCAGTCACAAACAACTCATTTACGGGTAATTTTCCACCGAACTTAGGCCTCACCCTTCCAAAAATCACATCCTTTTTGGCTGATATAAACAACTTTTCGGGGTCGATTCCAAGAACCCTTTCCAATGCTTCGGGACTAGTCGAATTGAGCATCGGAAGTAACACTTTATCTGGTCCTATTCCGAACTTTGGGAGACTCCAAAATCTACAAGTGTTGCATATAGCTAGTAATCCATTCGGAACTGACCAGTCCAACAATATTAACTCTCTTATCACCTCTTTAGTAAATTGCACAAATCTTAGGGTATTGAGTTTATCAAGAATTCAGATTACAGGAGAGTTACCCAATTCGATTGGGAATTTGTCGAGGATGTTAACATCTATTTGGCTTGATGAAAATTTCATTCATGGGAGTATCCCTAATGAGATTGGTAATCTTCAAAGCTTAAGCTTTTTGACTATGGATACAAATATGCTCACAGGTACAATCCCAGATTCAATCGGGAAGCTTTTAAATATGCAGGAACTTTACTTTTTCATAAACAGTATTTCGGGGGAAATCCCTTCGTCTATTGGAAATATTACAGGATTACGTCAACTTATTTTGATGGAAAATAAGTTAGAGGGGACGATACCAAGTTCTTTGGGCAATTGTAGAAATTTAGAAGGCCTACATTTAGCTAGCAATCGCTTAACCGGGGAAATACCCGAGGAAGTGATTAGTATTTCTTCACTCTCGATTGGATTCCTTGTGTATCAGAACTTTTTGACCGGGTCATTACCGTCACAAGTGGGTGATTTGGAAAATTTGGTAACACTTGGTGTTTCCGAAAACAGATTGTCGGGGGAAATCCCAAGTACGTTGGGAAAATGTGTTATGTTGGACTCCTTGAATATGGAGGGGAACTCTTTCACGGGAACTATTCCTTTGGAGTTGGGAAACTTGAAAAGCATTGAAGTGATCGATCTTTCTCGAAACAATTTATCCGGGGAAATACCAAGTTCTCTTGGGAACTTGAAATTGTTGGAAAATCTTAATCTTTCGTTCAACATGCTTGTGGGTGAGGTTCCTAATGAAGGGATTTTCAGAAACACCAGTTTATTTTCTGTTTCCGGAAATGAAAACTTGTGTGGAGGGGTTGAACAACTAAAATTGCCCTTGTGCCCGATACCAAAACAAAAGCACTCTTCTAGGAAGGTTATATTGATAACTACAACGGTTACAGTTTCAATCTTATTTTTGTTAGCGTTATGCATTTGTTTAATAGTCTATCGAAGAAAGAAGATAAAGAAACAACCCGTTTTGGTTTTAGAAGAGGAGAATCAACACCGAAGAATTTCTTATCAAGATCTTTTCAAATCTACTAACGGGTTCTCTTTGGATAACTTGATTGGAAAAGGAAGATATGGTTCGGTTTATAAAGGTGTTCTAGATCCTGGTGATCAATTAGTTGCTGTGAAAGTCTTCGATCTTCAAGAAAGTGGAGCAAGTAAGAGCTTTTTAGCCGAATGTGAAGTACTGAAAAAGCTACGCCATCGAAATCTTGTTAAGATCATCACTTCTTGCTCGAGCTTGGACCATAAAGGCAATGAATTCAAAGCTTTGGTGTTCGAGTTTATGCCAAACGGGAGCTTGGAAAGTTGGTTATATCCGAGTGTGTCACGAGAGATGAAATTGAGCTTTATCCAAAGGTTAAATATAGCCATTGATGTGGCTTCTGCATTGGAATACCTTCATCATAACTATGATACACCGATTGCTCACTGTGATTTGAAGCCGAGCAATGTTCTTCTTGATGGCGATCTTTATGCACGAGTTGGTGATTTCGGGTTAGCTAGATTTCTTTTAGCTATGACTGGGAATTCGTATGATGGGCATAGCAGTTCGATCGGTGTTAGAGGAACAGTTGGATATGTTGCTCCAGGTAAGCAAATTTAGTTCATACTACTTCACTTTATATAGTACGAGAACATTTTCTGGAAGCCAATGAAAATTACTTTGCATAAATTTCTGAAAAAGCTCAAAGAAAAAGTGAATAAATAAATATAGGGTGCTCTGAAAAGTTTTTAAAATAGAAGTTCTGAGAAGATTTGCCAATCACACTTCCAACAATGTTCTTGGATTAGGAACAAGAAAGCCATGTTCAATTAATCGCTTAAGTTACCTTATTTTGATGTCTTCAACACAAGGAAAAATAGAAAAAAGATTTTTTTTTTCCTGCCATTTGTTGAAGATGATTCATTTTTGGATTTTCATTTATATTTGTAGTTTACACGGGTGTTCGGATAGTATGCTGGTGATTTTTATTTTTTATTTTTTTGTATAGCATAGTTGTGAGGAAATAGCTTGTAATTCATTGGATCTTTGTCCCCTCCGTCAAAAAAATTTTTAGGAAAAAAGAAAGAAAGAAAGAAAGAAAACACAATGCTTACAACCTTGTTTAAAATACTTTGAGTTTGGTATCTAAAGATCATGTTGTGCTCCTCTTTTTCCTCTTCCTGTCATCCTATAATTTTTGCCATTTCTTTATTTGTATATGTTTTTTGTCAAAATGCAGAATATGGTATGGGCGGGGAAGTATCAACACAAGGTGACCTATACAGTTTCGGAATCCTTTTACTGGAAATGTTCACCGGAAAAAGGCCTACGGACACCATGTTCACCGACAGCTTCAACCTCCATACCTATGCTAAAACAGCTCTTCCACACGCTGTTTTAAAAATCATCGATACCCATATACTATACGAACATGAAGACGACGGAATAGAAGAAGAGCAAGAAAAGGCAAATGGTAAAACCGGAAGAAGCTCTAGGATGAATTTGGCTAAGGAGGAAAGTTTAGTATCGATCCTTGGTGTAGGGGTTGCTTGTTCTGTTGAAGGGCCAAGAGAAAGAATGGATATCAGAGATGTTGTTGCGGAATTGAACAGGGTTAGGAATGAAGTGGCATAAATGGTACTAAATTTAGTACAAGGGAAAAAAAATTCTCAATGTATGTTTCACAATAGATGTACATGTCCATGTAGTCAAACTATGCTTAAATATATGGTGCCATAAGATATGAAATTTATCATTATAATTATGCTAATGAGTTGCTGATTTATCACTAAAATTCCCTCTCAAGTTGGATCGTGTAATGTTGTAATGCTTTGAACTATAAAGTGACGAAGAAACAGGTAGTAAACGAACGAGACCATTATATAACTTTTTTATCGGACGAGGTGATAATCGATTTCAATGTGTTTTCTGCACTTAGGAACATAAGCTGCGAATGGTAGCTTGATTGTCACTGTAGAGAGGAATCATATAAGATGGCGAAACAGCCAAATCTTGAGGACAAGTCCGTAGCTAAGTTAACTCACAAAAGCAGTGAAAACGAGAGCATGATACTCGGAATTGTACGAGGGTGTGATAGTTTTGCATGCGCTTCTGTTTGATTCATAAAATTCGGGATCCGCTACTATTCCTAGGATTAGTTATTACTCGTGTGAAGACACCTTATTATTGACCCAAGGAAAACTTTGATAAATAAATTATTGTTGTTCAAGTGTCTGTTCAGATCAATTCAACTTTTTTTTCTTTTTATCCTAATTCAGTAAATCTCATACATTTGATATAAGCATAGCCAAATTTAGCATATGAAAGTGATTAATTGTTGAAAACTTAGAAAGCATAAACGGTGCAGTTATTTTTATTTTTATTATTATTTTTTTTTTCTAGAAATTCTTACTTTGAGTGCGAATATACGGGTTCATGTGTATGTATGCAACCTCTAAAGTCTCTAAACTAAGAACTAGAGGCTCTAAGTGTATATTTTGATAAAGTATTGGGGTAGCCTAGTATTAACCCAAATTTCTGGGGATGTAATTGCAATTTAAGCACATTTCTGTAATTTTAAATAAACAATTCTATGGGTACCCACTATTTTATTTTTGGCATCACATTTAATTTTTAATTCAAATTACTATTAGCACAATACCTAATAACTATTAACACCTCACACAATTTATTTTTTAAAATATATCATTAATGAAACTATGCTATAAATTAAAAAAAAATCAAAACTCAAAAACAATATTACTAGCCGAAACCAGTTTCACAAATTAAAATTAATTTCCAAAATAAGCAGATATTCGTCTTCATGGCAACGTCAAAATACTTTAAAATATTATTCATAATATTTTAAAATATTTGATATCATAAATATATCTCACTAACACCTTTAACACCATTTTGCAAACCCATTAAATGAATAAATAAATTTCAAAATTTCCTCATGGGAATTAATCAATTATGTATCTATCACCCAATACATATAAAGACAAATTAAATATTTCGCTATGGGTATTAGGCAATTTCTAGAGGGTATCAAATAATTTGTATCTAAACAATCAATTCGGAAAAAAGATTAAATATTTCCTTCTGAATATTAAACAAATTTTAAATTCAGACAATATAGACACAAGTTGAGATGTGTGTATGTGTATATATATGTATGTGTATGTATGTATGCATATTAGTTCTGTTGAATAACATATCTTTGAATATGGAGATTGGAAAACAAATTTACTGTCTTCTAGTGATGAGTCAATTGATCATCAAAATCTTCCCCAAAGTATTCTAAAGAGTATAAAATATATATATTGGAGAGAGTATGTTTTAATTGAAGAAATTAGGGTTTAAAGGAAAAAGATGGTGTGTGCTACTAAAAGTAATGTGGTGCCAAAAATAAAATGATAGGTAACATGAGGTTTCTAACAATTTTATTATAGCCCCATAGGTCTCTAAATTTACACCTTCCACCTAGGTTTACGAGTACATTACACTTTATCCCCAATATTTTCGGGGTAAAGTGACAGTTATCTAGGTTCCATGAATGACCGAAATAAAGACCAAAATACCCTTTTGACTAGAACCCCTAATCTAATATTATTACTCAATAATAAATAAAATGATTAATACTTTCCCAAGTGATAATGTTAATTTATACACAAAATTATTATTATTTTCTTGGTCACTAGAACGGCTGTTATTAATCCTATTTTGGCATCCAAGTGCAATAATTAGCATGGGTAGATGAACTAGTATAATTTTTTTATTCATTTATAGTTACAATTTGCTACAAACTATGTGGTATAATTATATATATACAAATATTATACTTTCCTCATAACATGATGAGATTTTTCTATTTCCAAATATAAGCTTCAAAATAATAAATAAGCCAAAAGAGTGAGGGTAGTATTGTCTTTACACAAATAAGTCAAACTTGTTATATATTGGGGGCAAAGTGAAATTTAAGATACATTAGGGGTATTCTGAAATTGTCAGAAACATCTTTCGTGTTACTTTGTCAATAGATATTCATATGAATGACATTATCGTATGTATATGTAACCCCACATTCACATCCACATCTACAATATCCTAAACTATATGGGAATGCTACTTCATGGCATGTGACAACAATAAAATATATTATTACAATTTGCAAAACCTTATGTCATGAATATTCATAGAGTTCGTGAAGACTTCAAAATTTGCTTTCAGTGATAAAAAAAAATTATCACTAAATCAGTCACACTATGGATAAAGGGTGTAGTGATTTTTTTTTTTTTAATAAAAGTTTCAATTTTATTAACTTTAAAAAATTATAACTAAATATAAAACAACATTTATTAAGTCAACACTACAACTATTTTGAATAACATTTAACATGACCACATATGTCATTCTCCTATATCTATTCACATCCACATCTGGGTAGATATTGTCGTGTGGAAGGTATGTATTTAGTCCCACAATTCAAAATTGTAGCCAAGTGCACCAAAACCTAATAAATGAGCCTGTGAATGCGACCCAAAAACTTATCTAGTAAAACCTATGAAGGCCACACAAAAAAGAGAGTACTTGTTTAGTTTGTAATATTTCTTGTACAAGTTTAACTTTTTAAATATTTTTCTACAAGTTTAAGTAACTTTTGGTATACCTACATTATGTCTTGTTTTACAAAAACATGCATTGTTTCATGGTGCTTCACTGACTCTGCATTGTACTATATAAATTTTATTTAAAATAAAGAGAGTTACAATAAACAATGTAGAGAAAGTTTTATAATAAAATGTTGAACTAAATTTGACAAATATTCAGTAAATGAGCCAATTACCCCATGGTTGGAATTAAAATCATGAAATATTTAGTATCATGCGAAAATGGTCCACAGAATAGTACTATCACTTTTTCAGTACCACGCACACATGACATTTTTTCGTCAGTATGTACCAAAGTCTTCACATTATATTTGTGAAACAAATGCTAGGTACCATTTAGATTTTATGAATGAAAAATAAAACACCGCATTCTTTCTATAAATTTGTCGCTTTTTAATTGTAACATTCAAGTAAGAGAAATTATTTCTTCTAATGTGTCTATTAATTAACAATTTCTTTTGTCTATTTTATTAATCTGCGAGTAATGATGTCATAACCGCCTTCGACAAAAATTTTCCTTTCTTATAAGCAAGAACCTCTTTTTAGGTTCCAACATTTGAACCTAATAATACCCAGTACTCTAGACAACGACGAGCACTGTTATAATTCAGTACAAACGTCAAATTTTATTCATTATTTTCGTTATGAGTAAATATGTATGTTCATTGTTTGTGAAATTTAAAATTTTAATGTACGTAAAAAGTATGTACAGAAACTATACAAACACATTGTGATTAAAAAAATAAAATCAACACATATGGTGTACTGACGTAAATGTCACAATATATGATTGTCAGTACGTGAGTTATACCTTATTAGAGCGCCTTCTGCGGAGCTGAGTAATAAGTTGGTGTAACTTTGCGACCAAATCAGCAATCTGATCATCAGATATATTGCTTGAACCTCCCGATTCCCTCCCACGAGATCTTCTGCTAGACATTATGGAGAAATGAGAAGTGCTCAGCTTTAGACTTTTAGTCACAAATAGTTATCCAAATAGCTAGAAATGGGGGCTTATAAAGGGCTGTGTTTGAGACAAGGTATGGGGACACAAATAAGGGCACTTGCAAATTGATATATTGAAGATGAAACAAAAAAAGAATATTTGTGTGTATGTATGTATGTGTGTGGGGGTGAGAGAGAGAGAGAGGTTTGAGGAGTGTTGGGTTGGTGAGGACAAGTGCATGGGGGAAAGCAGTGGGCTTGGCTTGTTTTTAAATACACAAGAGGAGAGAATATTCACAATTTATTGTTACGTTTTTTTTGTTTTTCTCTTATTGTCCCTTGAAGGAAGAAGTGAGAGTTACAAACAATATTCACACAAGCAACCTAACGACCAAATTTCACAAAAATAGAAACTTCTAATAGAAGCTTTTGGTAAGGACATATGTGACTTTAATGTAGCATCAGAGTGAGACCCGGCCACATGCGTAATGCCACATAAGGAAAGTGAATTGTATCACCCTAGCCATGTGCTGGCGGGCCTGACTGAGTGGACTAAGTAATGTTGTATGAGATGAAATTATGCTTCATAAATAATATTGTGAATCTACTGAAACCCACTGGGTTTTCGAGAATCGACATTAGTTGGAACTTCATATTTAAGCGTGCTTGTATAGTAAACCATGGGGTTTCAAGCTTGATTAGGATTCCATAGTTAAGCGTGCTTCTTTGATAAACTGCTCAGAAATTTTAGCATTGCATGCATAACTTCGCTCAAAGCAAATAACTTTGTAATGTATGGAGGCATGCGTAGTTGTCTCATTGCGCAACCGATGTAGGATTGGGTGTTAAAATCTCTCTTACTTGAACTCTGGTGCCTCGACATAAATCAATCTCAATTTCCACATGGTAATAGGCTTGATCCGATTCTGATATCACTTGTAAAGCCACATATCATGACCCATATTCTAGTTAGATGTTACTAATGAGCTTCTTGAACTTACAAGTATCCATATTTAAGATGGACATTACGTTTCACTCCAAGGTCATCTTGTGGGGAGTGTTAAAAAATATTATTTAAAATATTAACACATGCTAGAATAATTAGATTTGGTATTATTGGATTTAAATTTTAGTAAAATATTATGTTTTCTAGTTAATGTTTAGATTTGATTTGATAATAAATATATAGATTTGATATGATCTTGTTAGACTTATTATACAAAACTTATAGACTCTATATATATGTGTGACTTAACTTATTACATGACATCAATAATATGTCTCTCTTCTATTTATTAAATTTGACATGATAGCGGAACCTTCGATTATTAGGGTCTGAGGTACCACTTGTTTCCCCACCACCTGTAGACGGCGACTTCTTTTGTTGCCCGGTGGGTATTTGTTTTTTATGCAAGTTTTTACCAATTTGATTATTTATTCTTCTTTTCCTACTAAGTTTAAATCTGTAATTTCTCATCTTCAGATTCTAAATTTTTTGCTACCAAAAATCTTTAAAATTTTTATTGTTATACTTTTGAGCACCTTGATCAACTATAGGTATTATAAATTTCTTTTCTGTACCTATTATTACTACTCTTTTACCCGTCTCGATCTGCCGTAGATGTGGTAATTTTTCTATTAGTTGTATTATTATCGGCTTCCTACCTAATTTTGTTACTATTTTACCCACCTCAATCCACAATAGGTGTGACAAATTTCACTGTAAAACTAAGCTTAATTGAATATTGAATACCGTGGATTGGGAAGTTACAAGTATTCATATTCTAGATGGACATTGCAATTTCATTTCATGCTCATCTTGCGAGGAGTGTTAAAGAATATTATTCAAAATATTTACACATGTGAGAATATATTTAAATTTTGTATTATTGGATTTAATTTTTAGTAAAATATTATTTTTCCTAGTTAATGTTTAGATTTGATTTGACAATAAATATATAGATTTGATATGATTTTATTAGAATTTTTGTGCAAGACTTATCAATTCTATAAATAGATGTTACTTAACTCTTTACATTAAATAAATGAAGAGTCTCTCTTCTATTTATTAAATTTTGACACTAATTGATATTAATTTTATAACATATGTCCATCACTATCCAGGTGATGCCAGATGTGTAGTTGCTCCCCTCGCACTATATTTACTTATCTAGCATATATTAATTTGTCAACGGCTAATTTTTCGTCATTCCTCTATCTATTTACACACGTTAACTGCAAGGCCCTATAAATTATAAGGACCAAAATTGTAATAAACTAAAAATGAAATGGGAAGTTAATTACTTCTCTCGCAAATCTTATGTTGAATAGCATATTCTAATTCAGTGTTGTTAATAAAGAGAGTAGAAGAGAGAAAAGGAGAAGAAACCTTGATACAAAACCATCCGATCCGAGAGAGATAGAGTATTCCGCATGACAAACTAAAAGCGGTTTGGAATTCTCTCCTTGTTCTCATACCCGTTCTAGCCCTAATTCACCAAAATTCACTTTAATGGTTAATTAGTATTTAGATTATTAATAACAATAATTTTCTTAATCAATTCTCATAAAGGTTCGTGTGTGGGTTGACAAGCCTCCGGGTGAAAAATTAGGGTTTGCTTTTTGGCTTTCCAAGGGAAATTGTTTATCATTGCATAAGGTACATAGTAGAAAAATAAGTCCAATTCTATTGAAAAATCTATACAAACTCTGCTTTCATGGTTGTGAAAGTTTTGGAAAAAATTGATATTTTTTGAGGCTGTATTTCACCTATCAAATGGGTTGCTTGGGCAACCATTCGAATAGTAGTTTGGGTCTATCCGAACGGTGGACCATTGGAACGGTGGGGTTTTGTCGTTCGAACGGCCTGCTGTTGAACGATTTGCTTTAATTATTTAATTTGCAAGAGGTTTCCACACAATCATGTATAACCCTAATTAGATAGAAGAATTTGACATCATGTGGTTGAGTACATGTCTGAACAATTGATGAATAAGTTGACATAAATAGATGATAAACTAATTGGACGTCTTGCATGTCGTCTTGAGTATAGGCATGGCTATGATAGATTTAGGGAGTAAGACAATTTACTCCAAATACTTATGATGAATGTATTTATGTTTAATGACACAGTAAGGAACATATATTCCGTGGTAGTCATGGTACGTGAAGGAACATATATTCGACAATGGTTGTGACAAATGGAAGAACGTATATTCCATTGCGGTCATGGTATGTGGAGGAACATATATTCTACAATGGTTGTGACAAATGCAAGAACGTATATCCCATTGCGGTCATGACACACGGAGGAACATATATTTTTGGTGGTCATTAATTTTGTTTGAGCACTCCATATCTTGACGCATGGAGTCCGTGGTGGTCGTTGATCTCAAAAACGTGTTTTTGAGTGGCCGGTAAGAAGCGGGAGGACTGTATATCCCGAGGGGTTGGCTATGATGGTTGCATAGGCAATTGAAACATAGTTTAGCTATAGTCGTAAGTTTACTGCTGTTGAAGTATTATTTTATGTTATGCATCATTGTTGTAGTTTCAGATAATGTTTTCATACATATATCGTTTCCTTAGAATTGTACTAGTTTCAAACTTGTGCTTGCTTCGTTATTTTTTCAAATGTCATTTTGCATGAAAACGCCAAACAGAATCAGGAACTGAGAGTCATAGGAATCGAGATTAGGATAGGTCAGAACTCACTCCGGGTAGGCATATTTCTTTCCCGACAGTTGTAGGCCTATGGACCAAGATAATATTTATTTTTATTTATTTTAAAATAAAGATGTAAGAACATTAAATATGATAATAAGGCCAGTTGGATTTTGCTAGTTTCCTATACATTTGGAGCAATTTTTATAAATCAAGTACACCTATTAGCTATTTTATTTGATAATATGATGAGGTTGGGCATCAGTAACAGACTCAGGATTGCTTGAAATTCTACAAGTTGGTATCAAAGCTTAAGGTATATGATAAGCTTGGCAATTGTAGGTTATTGAGTTTGTCAGATAGGAAGTTTTGAGTGAATTGCATCTACAAAGTCGGGGTAAGCGTCTAGGAAACTGATTGCCTTATATACATTTTATGCCTTGTTTGAATCAATCCATATCACATTGTTTTCATATGAATATTTTTATATTTAAAAAATTGATAACCTATTGTAGCAGACGTCGACGGTTAGCTCTGCGTTGGATAAATAGGGGATGCCCAGTCGGTCCAACATGGATCTCTGTTAGTGGACGAAGTAATGATAAGTTATACGACATTTTTTACTTAATATATGTGAACAAGTGATTGATTTTGAGTGAATCGTTTGAGTTTAGGCATAGGATATGACAGTTGAGACGATAGTTGAAGTGGATGCAGTAATCGAGGTAGGCATGGTGCTCTTGGGAGTATTGATAGTAGACGGTATATAAGTGTATAACATACAAGTGAGAGTGCATGCATGTTACGAAACAATTATTACAGTAGCAGTATGATTTGTAATGAGAGGTAAAGTGTGTATTGTTGGGTTTATTGACTATTGTAGATGTGAAGTTGTGTTATCATTGATATTGTATCGTATTGTCATTGATAAGATGTTTTATGGTCGATGGGGTAGTCGTGTTGAATAACTTAGATGTGTTTACATTAGGTGAATAATGATTAATGATATTGTATTGGAGAGGTGATGAAGAGAAGTTGCCACCTTAAAGTTGTTTGCAATGAGATGAAAGTTTTTACATATATCTATAGAGTTAGCATTTTGAAGACGACCTTCTGGGTAGTGGGAAATAAAATACGAAGTGGTAGAGTCGAGAGTATGTTTGGTTGGAATTGTTAGTGTTTGTGGTGTAGAACTGCCTCAGAGATTTTATGTGGATTTGAGAGATAAAGTTGATTAACCCTACAGGAAATGGATATTCAGTGGTACAATTGAATGCAAGATATAGAGTAGCAGTGTAGAAAATTAGTCAGTATAAAGTAATGGATTGATATGTAGGAAGAATAGCTTGGAAAGGGTTGGAAAGAATTATAGAAGATGGAATGCAGACAATAACATTGAGGAAGACATTAATTACGATTAGGAACCCTGTAAGTTAAAGATGTTATTAAGTATTGGGTATTGGGTTGAGACGAATTAAATGTATTAGAGATTACATATAGGTTGACATTACTTTGAGACTGATTTCATTGAGAAATAGATAACAAATTGTTGTTGCTGTCGTAATATGGTTGGAGTTAATTAATTGGAAATTTACATAGTTGGGGAGGTTGACGCTAACTATTGGCAACCTGAACTGCTATACAGTTGATTGTTGTGTAAAGGAGTAGTTTGTTGAGGTTGTTGGGTAGAAGTCGAAAGTGGTGTTGTTATGGTTGATTGATTCAATCTATGCTGGCAGACATCATACGCTTAATATTATATAAGTGCTTGGTATGGTGGCATGTATTTGAGGGTTCTTGACCAGTCGATTTAATTGTACTTCACCTAGGATTCAAATTATGATATATTAAAGGATTAGATGATGGAGTCGACATGAAATACTCTTGGTTGAATAGAAAAGGGATATTTTTCATGTCATAGTAAACAATGATATGAAGTCGTATTGTTGTTGATAGGATATCGTGCATTGTCATATAACTAGTTGTGATAAGTATTTGTGTTGTCCTACATGGATGTTTAATTGACAGGGTCATGATCTTTATGTATGAAGGTCACAGTAGTTGTAGATATGTTAGCTTGGATTAGATTTGGCATTTGTAGCTGGAAGGTTGATGTTAAGTAAGTTTACTATGTATTTTAGATGGTCATGTAGTTGGTGGTGCCTTTTTGTTAGAATTTGAATGAGGAAGTTACCATATGGTCATTATTATAACGTAATTATATGAGGTGTACTTAATGTGCAAGTTATGAAAATGAGTAAATTAGGATTTAAAACTCTTATGATGGGCATTAACTTGAATATTATAGATTATTTTTTAGTATAGTGGAAACATCAAGGACGGACTTTATTCTTTTGAGGAGAGATCTGTAACGCCCCGTAAATTATAAGAACCAAAGTTTTAATAAACCAAAAGTGAAATGGAAATTTAATTATTTCTCTTCCCAAACCTTACGTTAAGTAGCATGTTCTAATTCAACGTTGTTAACAAAGAAAGGGGAAGAGATAAGGGGAGAAGAAACCTTGACACAAAACCATCATGTTGCCCTAAAGTTTTAAAACTAAAATAACTTATTTTTTTATGATTACAAAATTGTAAAAAATATACAATTCTTGTGTTATTATTTTTCTAACAATTCTTTTAAGTGTGTAACAGTTTCAAGCCTTTCAAAACGAACAAAATTCAAATGTGAAAAAGTTTAAAATTTTTGTGACTTGAGGCAAATAAAGTTGGAGATATGTTGTCCCATTCGAGGCATGTTCGATGGTCCAAGAGGTTCGGACACAATGGTCAGACAAAATGATAGAGTCAAGTTTTTTAGCCAAGAAGTTGAAATTTTTCTATGGCATTATAATGTGTCCAACGGTTCGCTTGAAGGTTGTCCGCTGGCAGACAGAGGTTGGACAGACCAACTTAGAGATAGTTGGACAGTCCAGACAATACAATTTTCAGCTTTCTACCTTTACGACTTGTGATGGCTTCATCAAGGGACAACAAGCAACCTCCTTAATGTGCTTGTCCCCTCAAATATGGTGATATACTCTCATTAGACTCCAATGAAGAATGACAAGCAAGAATTGAAAAGAAATAAGCTTTTAGTAAAAGCCAAAAGCTAAAAGCTCAAAAGTTCCCAGTCAAGTACTACTCATAAATTGTATAAACTTTTGATTTCATATTTGTAAGGGTTGTTTGAGTGACTTTTGATTATCAATCTTTGTTGTAAACATTTGGAAGGGGTTTATAAACTTTTGAGGTTCTTTTTTTAGTGAGTTTTTTGGTAGTTTAAGAGGGATTGTACTAGGGTTGTGAGTGAAGCTCAAACTAGGAAATTCTGGTAGCTCAAGGGTTGTGTTTCAAGTAGTACTAGGAAAACTACTTGGTTTCGATTACTTAGGATCTAGAAATCTGATCAGTCCTTTAGGGGTAAAGGTTTACATTTCATACTAAAAGTAACTCAAAGCAAACAACCCTGAAGAGTGGACATAGGGGTCCTACCGATTCATTGGCAGGAAGACTATTGTCGAACCACTATACATTGCGGTGTCATATTTTTCTTCTCGCACTTTTATTTTTTTTTTCACTTTTGTTATTGTATACACCTACTCATTTTTCACTATCATAACACATTTTATAAAAAGAGGGAAATAATTTTTACTCGATAATTTTAAAAGGAAACCAATTCACTCTCTTACCCCTTCCTCTTGGTTTGTCATTTGGTTTAACAATTGGTATCAAAGCAGGAGTCAACTCAATATTTTTTTATTTTAACAAACCATTGAGTTTCGATCCATGGCACACTTCATGAGCACTAATATAGTTGAGGTTCATTCTACTGCGAAACCTCCATTTTTCAGTTGCTCAAACTACACGTATTAGAAAGTACGCATGAAAATATTTCTCATCGTATATGACATATAAACTTTGAAGAGCATTACATATGACTATACTCATCCAATGAAAGAAAATGATAAAAAAAAAAAAACATTTCCGAAAGAGCTAAAAGATTTTGTATCGGATGAAGCTAAAACTTATCAAATAAATGCAAAAGTCATGAATGCATTGGTTTGCACTATAGAAGCTACCAAGTATAATAAAATCCTATCATGTTCTGGTACCAAAGAAATTTGGGATAAGTTAGAAGTCATTCACGAAGGCACGAAACAAGTTAGGGAGATACACATCAATATGCTTGTTCATGATTACAAACTTTTCTGCATGAAAGAAAACGAGTTCATTTCCGACATGCACTCACCCTATATCATATTAATTAGTAATTTAACCGTACTTGGTAAAGTTTATTTTATGAAGGATAAGTTCAAGAAGATTATTAGGTATCTACCTCAAGCTTGGTACGAGAAAGTCATGGAATTACAAGAAGTACGCGACCTTAAGACATTTATTCTCAATGAGTTGGTTGTCTCTCTAATCACTCACAAGATAACGATAACCAAGGATGACGAGCAAGAGAAGAAGGACAAGAAAAACAAAAAGATTGCTCTCAAAAGTACCATTCCGGAAGACTCGGATAAGGAGTCAAGTGACAATGAAGATATGACACTCTTTGCATGTAGGTTTAACAAGTTCGTTAAATGAAACAAGAAGGGTGGATAAAAATTCCACTGGAAAGACTTCTTAAAAGGAGAACCTTTCAAGCCAAAAGATTCTTCCAAAGATGAGTCTTCAAAGATGAATGAACTAACTTGTTTCAAATGTTGTAAAATAGCCCATATGAAAGCGGCTTGTCCATAACTCAAGAAAGAGCGGAAGGACAAGAAAGAAAAGAAGAAGATGATGCTAGTACGTGGGGAAGATACTCGGATAGTTCATTATCGACCGAAAAAGATGAAATTACAAACTTTTATCTCATGACCATCGACGATGAACCCGAAAAGGTATACACGTCTTCTCATGAATTATTTTCTTATGAAGAGTTGCAAAATGCCTTTGATGAGCTTATGACTAAGTTTGAAAGAGTATATTGTAAAAATAAGGCATTCGAGAAGTTAGTTTCTTCCTTAAATAAAGAACTTGGTTTTATAAAATTGGAAAATGAGTATTTACAAACGAAGAATGAGGAGTTAACTTCAATAAATTCAGTACTTAGTAATGTGAAAACCAATTTAGCGAAGAAGGTTGATAAGTTAGAACTTAAATTATCTAAGTTCACGAAAGGTCAAGAAATATTACACCAAATCCTTTCTTCTCAACAAGGAGTGTACAATAAAGTGGGAATAGGATACAACCATTTCAAGGGAAGTCGTATCAAAATTGACTTAAAAAAGAGACTCCTAAACATTTTAAAAATAAATATGTTCATTATAGTAAATACAAACATTTGTCATATAAATGTCCTTTCCGCTTTACCATCCAAGACCCAAGACACTAACACTCTAGAACCCAAAAATATTTTGGGTACCAAAGTGGTCATTTTCTATTGTAGGTATGCTTGAAATTAAAGGTAAAAGAGGACAAATGGCTCATCGATAGCGGATATTCGAGGCATGTGACAGGTGACTAGAGCAGGTTCTTCACCCTCATGTCAAAGAACGATGGATTTGTCACTTTCGGCGATAATAAAAAAGGGAAGATCATCACATCGGAAGTGTCAATATCACTCCTAACCCTAAAATAGAAAACGTATCGCTTGCTAGTAGACTTAAGCATAATTTACTTATCATTAGTCAACTTTGTGATAAAGGCTATAATGTCATATTTGAGAAAAACTATTGCACGGTTGGTAACATCCCGAAAATACCTGAATTAATTTTTTGCATTCATAATAATAGTATATAGGTGTATAATATTATTAATGTTTTCTTATAGAAATGTGGAGATTGTTAAGTATGAGACTTTAGTGGTGGTGATTAGATTGATATTAGACTCTTTGAATTTTTGGTGATTAGCACAAATGAGGTTGAGGTATATATTAACCTTAGAAATTATTTACTTCGTGATTAGACTGGGTAGAATGGAATTTTGGAGTTAAAACTGAGATTTGGAAAATTAGTTTCTAGTCTGCACTTACCATTCGAACGGTAGGCGAATGGCATTTAAATGGCAGTATTGTTCAAATGGTACCTTTTGTCGTTCAAACGGCATGGTCAGGGGAATTAAGTAGCCATTAAATAGAATGTAACGCAATTTTCCAGTGTTTACTCAATATATATATATATATAGGAGTGGTGCCTTTGATAGCAAACCCTAAAAATCTAGGTTTAATCTAGCTAGGAGGTTCGAATTGAAGAAATAGGAAAAGATTCTTCATCCTTATATTATATAGCTCATTTCTACATAAGTATTTCTACTCTTCTCATTTGTTGGAGTTGCCTTGATTTGTATGCATTTATTGTATGTCAAATTTAACTTGATATTCCTATTCATCTCGATAAGTTGAACAAGTTTATATCATGGTGATTGATGATTTAATTTCTTTTGATTGATTAAATTGAGGGGTGTTATAAGGCCCCAAAATTTTTCGCCAACACTGTAGCTTACTGTCGTTGTACTGTACAACAATT
>MKEJ01100342.1:0-12080 GCA_001753735.1 Embelia ribes | reverse complement strand
ATCTTATGATTTTACGATTCGATTTTACGAACTCTCTACTAATTCTACGTAAAATCTCGATTTTAACGACCTTAATTTGCGCATCAATTTTCTTCCACTTAGGTTGATCAACAACAGTGATATCTTCAACCTTTTTAATTAAATGATCCTCGTAACCTTGTCCTACAAACCATAGCTTAATTACCCTCACCCAAAATGAATAATTAGTACCATTCAACTTCTTATTATAGACCCTGAAATAGTAGAAGGTACATAAACAATTGTATAAGTACTAGATTCACCCTTTGGAGCAGACTCTGCCATTCTGATTTTTTTATTTTATTATTATTTTTAAATCTAAAAATAAGTTGGAAAAATAAAAGATGTCGAAATCAGAAATTGACACCTTGTGGTCGATGGTGGTCTGAGATGGCTGGTGCGTGAGACTGGGTGCAACGGCTGACGGTGGCGTGTGGCAGTCCCAACGTCAACGAAATTTCTGGGCTAGGCTAATCAAGGGATTCCAATTGTTAAATTGACGAGATAACGTCGGCGACAAGGAGTTCCGGCAACTGACAATTAGCCGGAGAGGTCTGAATGGTCAGAAAAGAGCCAAAACACTCGACGAAAAGGATCGGAAGGTGAAGAGCCGATGGTAACACAATTCGTAGGAGAAACTATACTGACCGGAATGTAGATTAGGGTTTTATTTCTCTACCTCTAAGCTCTGATACCATGTGAATAATAGAGAGATAAAGTGTATATTTGATTTTACTTGATGTTTAATATACACAACACACACACATATATACACACATTTGATAATAAATACACTAACACCTAACCTCCAACCACAAATCATTAACTATAACATTTATGTCTCCAACCACTAACCAATAACTATAACATTTATGTTTCACCAATAACCAAAATGTTTCTCACATAATTTTCATAAAAGCCCATAGTTTTGAAGACCTACAGGCTACAGATAAGAAGTGGCAGGAAAAACAGCCCTGTAAAACCCTAAATAGGGTGTACAAGCAAGGTTGGAAAATAACAATGAAACCTTGGTAAGGTTCGGCACAGGAATCAAGACTGGCCTTACTCGCCACTATTCCTATCTACAGAGATTTGTTTTTGGCCCCCTTTTTTTTTTATGTAAGAAGAGTTAAATGACATCAAAACAAAGAAGTTCTAACAAAAATGGAACTTAGAAATGTCGGAAACAATACCAAACCAACCCTTTGCTTTTCAGCTCTCACACTCTTTTCAGGAAATAAACAATTACGTCCCACTATTATAATCCACAATTAGAGTGAACACTTAATCACAGAGACTAAAGAACCAGGTATATTTTGCATTATTTGCAACTTCTAGCAAAGATTGCAATCTCGCGTAGTTCCAGAAATAACATGCTATCAACATTATATAAGAAATCACTCACCGTGATAATGTCTGAAATTCCTTGAACCCCTTGGCGGAGAACATCATCAGCTAGAAGGAAAGCATCTTGAAGTGGTGTTTGTTCATCGGCAATATCTAGCAAACGGTCATTAGGTATCACTATTAGAGTATCAACATTTTTTTGCAACTTCTCAATAGCCTCCAATGCCTGAAAAATAAGCAATTTCAAACTGTTTTCATATGGAGCATAGAAATTATTGAATATTGATCTAAGGTAAGTTCATGTCACAACTCCCGACTGTGCCTATGATATCTCAAGTCTTGATTATAAATAACATCAACATCAAGTGTCCACAAAGGTGTAAACTTTATCACAATACACTACAATGCTACACATTTAGAGTAACCGATATTTACGGTGATGCTGCACAGCAGACAAACACTTCATATATTACTTGCTCTCAGTGCTTCTGCCTTTATCAGGACATTCAACCTTTCAAAAGACTTCACATTTGAATATATCATTCCGATAAATGTTCACAAAAACCACTATCAAGAAGGATGCACCTGCCTGTAAAGATCTTTTGCGCCCTTCAAAGCTGAACGGGTAAGTGACCACACCAACAGTCAAATAACCAGCTTCCTTAGAAACCTGCGCCACAATTGGAGCAGCACCAGAACCTGTACCCCCTCCCATTCCTGCTGTTATAAAGACGAGATCTGAGCCTTTAAGGGCAGTTGCAATGGCTTCCTTTGATTCCTCTGCAGCTTGTTCCCCCAAAAGTGGATTGCCACCAGTACCTGTACCAGTATAAAGTGATCGAATTAGAGGACAAGAAAACATGCCAGAAAAAAAATATAAAAATAAAAAACAGCTGTAGTACCATGCAACCGGTTTAACTAGAGTACTATACCCCTATCCTCTCTTTACTCCAATGTAACAGCACTGGAATACCATGGAGAAAAGGATTTGTTTGGTTGCTTTCCCAAAGATCAAGTTTTTAAAATTCTTTAAACATTTTTAACACAGGTTGATTAGTCTAATGCCAGAAATTTTTCAGAGCTTTACAGGATGTTCAAATAACCATTCACTTTTCTCCCCATTTCTCAGCATAAACCTCCAACAAAGAACTCAATACTCTTGTTGAGTTGCTCTAAATTGAGTTTCTCTTTTCCAAAAATGATAAACAAAACCTTGCACCAAATAAGTATTCAGAAAACAAGACACAGAACCAAAACAAAGACTCGCCTATGCTGATGCAAATATTAAGAAGTTTTTAGTCAGCATAGCAATAGAACACAGGATAGGGATGAAGCTCTAGAACAGATGCAAGAAAGCAAACCTAATCCACGAGTCAAAAGTTCTCCTATTTGAAGAGGATTTTCAGCAGCAGACTGAACTAAGGCTTGAGCATCAGTGTTTATAGCATAGAAATCAACTCCCTGATACATAATGCCAAAATTGTCAACCCCCAGATCAAATATGAATAGAACGTGATGACTGCAACTTACCCTCTTACTTCATACAAATAAAAGTTGGTTTAGCCAAAATATATATTTCACATAAATTGCCAAAAACCTCGAAAAAAAAGGCAAAAGAAACTCATTCAAGGTAAAAAATGATGAATTGAATTTTCTATATACCATTAAATTTTCACAATTTTGAGATGCCCGATAAGTAGAAAATAAATAATGCAATGGCAAGTTCAGTGGTATATTATACTGATATAGCCAGTAAACACCTTTCCTTTCTGAACAGGTTTCTGAGAGCCCAACGACATGTCATATAATTAGTTTGTAAAATAAATAAAATTTATACATTTTTCTGCACCAACCTGATAAATAACAGCTTCTGCTTTTGAAAACTAATTAATCATAAGGGTACTCTCACCAATATAACTCTTTTCAACCTTAATATTTATACCTATCCCTCAAATTTTAAAATAGAGGCTGGGATGCAAACCCTTCAAACTTAACCTTAAAATTAAAAATAGAAAGGGGGATGAACAATAGTCCTAGTTCAAGGGAGAACTGTAATCTGTAGCAAAACCCCTAAAAGGGAATTGAATAGTATTTAGATGAATTTATGGGAGCATTCTTGGATTTACTCTGAAATTTAGGGTAGCAACTTATTAGGTGGGAGTATCATATAAGAATTCACACCCATCAAATGAGAAATCTTGCATCGTAAATGTTCCACCCCAGTGTTTTGGATTTCAAAAATCTTAGTGTTTATCTATATAGAAATCTCATAAGAATTTCTACGGAAGTTTTATAAATGGAAAAATCTACCATTTACAATTTCACTATTAAATATACTAGTTTTTTTCCACCAGCATAAAACCCTAGTTAAGATTACGGGAAAACGTACTTTTGGATTTATACTATGTGATTAATGATTATTCCAATAATTTTAAGAAATTTTATAGAAAGAGTGATGTGTATAATTTATAAAGTAGTGATTTCTGTAGGCGAAATGTTTCTTTGAGAAAGTCAGATTTGGAAATAAATGAAAAAGGCTAGTATGAAATGAATGCTTTAAGAGTAATAGTAATAATGTATGTATATTGTATACAAAATCAGCTACAGAAGCTCAATGCTTAATTATATGCTATAGCTTTGATTTTTTTCTTAAAAATAGAATTAGAGAAAATGAAAAAACATCATAGGAGTTGGGACAATTTTTGTATACGATTGTTGATACTTGTACCATTTTATTTTTATTGACATAATTATTATTATTATTATTATTATTATTATTATTATTATTATTATTATTTCCAGAAAATGGTGAAGAATCGACGAAGCAGCGGGGTCCGAACAGGATCCAAGGGGGGCGATTGTGGTGTGAATAATTCTTCAAATGAGGGGAAGGGGAAGAGGTTGTGGAAGAAGGTGAAGTACCAGCTGGTGGAGTATCACACTTTACCTAGTTATTTGAGGGACAATGAGTTCATAATCGGCCATTATCGGTGCGAGTGGCCGATCAAGCAGGTTTTGTTGAGCATCTTCACAATCCATAACGAAACCCTCAATGTTTGGACGTAAGTATATGTGTTTTGTTTTTCAAAATTTAAATGTGCTATTTGGGAGAATGTTGTGATAAACTTATAATTTACAATATCAAGATGCAGATGTATTTGGACTCATAGTTTTTGTATATATTAATGCTAATTTAATAGCTAAGAATTAAAATAATATAAATACGACGTGACCTATAGAATCATGATTAAATCTGCTATACTTAGGCACGCCACTGCTGACTCTAAATGAGTCACTACCTTAATTTTAAGAATTAAACCCAAGATAATGCTACTACTGGTGTATCCAAAATCAAAATGTTGTTCAATCCCCTAACAGAATTTGGGGGTTCGCTATCGTGTTTCGCTTTAACCTGGGGACTACTATGTATGCCCCTTTACTTTCTAAAGTCTAAACTATTAGTAAAGGGGGAGGATTCTCCGAGTTGTGGGTACCTCAAGTTGACCCTTTCATTCTACCCCAAGAATTTGTCAATATTTCCATTTGATTGCATTGAGGATACCTAAGACTGATAGATAATTTTATTTTTTGACAGAGATTTAGGATACATTGTGGTTTACTGCCTTTCGGCCTAACCTTGTTTGTGGGTAGTCAAGAAACTCTAATTCAAAAATAAAAATTCATTAGTGTTAACAAGAACAAGTTGATTAGTGTAACATAATACATGCAAGATTCCAAGTTCAAATTCTAGATTTAGTTAACATCATCAGAGACTGAGAATTTGGTGGTTGATCCTTAATGTATGTGTCTTGGGTTTGATTCTAGGTTCCACCATCTCGATTGCTCAAGTGTTGGTTCCCTAATCTTATCGATAGTTAATTATTTAGCAAAGAAACATGATCAAGAAGATATTTTTTTATGATGGATGCTTCTCTTTTGACGTGTCATCCCTTGCGGAGGGATATAAGTCCAATGTTAAACATTGCTAAGCTTAAGAAGACTGAGTTTTGGACCTTCTCAACGAAAGGGGAGGAAGAAATTTTGAACCTTATCGTTTTGGAGCATTATTGTCTAACATTAAGAACCTCATAGAGTTAAAATAATGCCCCATTTTAGCTTTTCAATTGATCTTCTCAAATATAGATGCCCGTGAATAAGTCCTCGCATCCGTTCTCTTATTGCCAGTAGAGAACCTTGAAACTTTAACCTACTTTGGTAATTTTTAAGATGAAATATGTAATAAAAACTTTTCACTGCAGGCATTTAATAGGCTTCTTTCTCTTCCTGGCATTGACTATATACACCGCGACGAAGGTGCCGAAAGTTGTGGATCTTCACACGCTACAGCATTTACAGGAAGTGCTGAAAAAGGCCGATCCACACAAGTTGCAAGACGAGCTTTTGAGGTGCTTGCCTTCCTTGCCAAACATGCCTGATTTGCACAGGCTTTGTGGGGAGCTAGCCAATTCATTAGCTTCACCATCATCTTGGCATATAATTGAGCTACTCAATAAGTGTTTACCTGAGCGTTTTTTTCACGGAAATCACACCCTTCTGGTTCGTATTCGTTATTTTAATAAGTGTTTACCTGAGCGTTTTTTTCACGGAAATCACACCCTTCTGGTTCGTATTCGTTATTTTAATTTAGAGCTGTCTGTTAAATATTCATCCCATTTGCCAGTTACGAGATTGTGTATATTTTCCATTGATGGGTTGCCATTAGATTATTCTAGTCCTATTTTTTGGTGCTAGATCTTGATAATACAGTTGTATGATATTTTTTGGGGGGTCATTTTGTGGCATTTTTTGTTATTTTGTGCTTACTCTGTGAACATAAATGAAGGTCTAGAATCAAACAAATGGATGACGAGACTATAAGAATGAATACAAATAGTCGAATATTTTGGTAGCAACCAAGTATTTATCATTTCCGTTGCATTTATTCATGTTATGGCAGCGAGGAGTATTTCCAATGAAAGTTTCACTAATTTTCCAAGTCTTGCTCTGTTTTTAGTTAGTATTTGGGAAAGAGAAGGCCTTAAACAATTTGGCAGTGCTCGTTGTTCTCATTGAATGCCTTTTTCTAATACATCTAAGTTATCAGAGAACTGTTATTTCTCGACATTGAATTAAGTGCCAGTAGCTTTAAATAATGGTTTTAGGGAGAGAATATGAGAACAGGTAAACCGTGTGCCTAATTCTCTTTTCTCTTTGTCCAAATGCAGCATAACGTGAAAGAGGATGTGGCAAACATGATAGCACCATTGGTATTAACCCCAATCACACGATGGCCGTTCTTTGCCTTCTTGGGCGGGGCTATGTTCTGCCTACTCGCTAGCAGCACGTGCCACCTATTCGCGTGCCACTCTGAACGGGCATCCTATATCATGCTGAGGATCGACTATGCCGGGATAGCAGCCCTAATCGCCACCTCATTCTACCCCGTCGTATACTACTCCTTCATGTGCAACCCCTTCTTTTGCAACCTCTACTTAGGATCAATAACCCTCTTGGGCATATGCACGGTCATCGTCTCTCTCCTCCCGATGTTTCAAACACCCGAGTTTCGCACTATGCGTACATCACTTTTCTTGGGGATGGGACTATCAGGAATAGCACCAATATTTCACAAGCTTATCTTGTTCTGGAACAGGCCCGAGGCAGTGCATACTACAGGTTATGAGCTCTTGATGGGATTATTTTACGGATTAGGGGCTTTAATTTACGCTACAAGGATACCAGAAAGATGGATGCCTGGGAAGTTCGATATTGCGGGCCACAGTCATCAAATTTTTCATGTGTTGGTAGTCGCAGGGGCATATACGCATTACCAGGCCGGGCTCGTTTACCTTAGGTGGCGTGACCTCGAAGGGTGTTGAAAAACAAGTGACAATAAAGAAGTTTATGGCTTACGATTACGTAACAATAGGTGATTGGCAGTGTATATTTAATTATTTATACAGGAGGGTGAAGTTGCCCTATTTGTTTCGAAGCTGTGCTAACGACACTCTTTTTACCACTCTCCCCGATACTTATTTAGCCATTGGTTGGAATATATATATTTGCGCTAGTTTGGTTTAACAGAAGGTAGAACATTAGTGGTGCTAGAATGTCCAGAATTGTTCAGTTGTTATCAAAATTCTCCACTTGATGTTATTGAATGGATTATGTAATATGTTTCCGATTTCATTATTTTTTTTTTCCTCTTAATTAATAATTACAATTTAAGTGTTCATGAAATTGATTTAGTTTCCCACCTCAGGTTTTACTTTTACTGGTGTTGTGTTACTGTTGTATGTGTGTTTTCATGTTGGCTGGAAAGAAAAGGAGTAGCTTTTCTGGTTATGGAATGGAATGTGTAATATTTTTCGGATTTCATCTTTATTCCCTTTATTTTAAAAATTAAGCTCATGAAATGAAAATAATTTCGAAGCTCGGGTTTTACTTTTACAGGTGTGCTGTTTACATTAAGTGTTTTCAAGATGGGGGAGAAAAAGAAGTAATAGCTTTTTTGGTTATTTTGGGTGGTCACTCTTTCCATTTTAAAAGAACCATCAAGTGATAGCCTCTGGAAAACCACTTCCAAAAATGAGTGTAGGGTTTTGTTTTCAAAACAACAGCTCTCGAGGTTGAATATGCGATAGTGCAAAAAAAGGGTAATAGCTTTTTTGTTTATTTTGGGTTGTCACACTTTCTATTTTATAGAAACCATCAGAAACCAACTTCTGGAAAACCACTCCAAGAAATGAGTTTTTGTGATCTGTTTTTAGAAATAACAGCTCTCAAAATTTGACAATGTGTTTTTATTAGATGCTACAAAGAAAAACTAATTGTCATTTGCTCAGTTTGGTTTGTCACGCTTACCGTTTTGAAGAAACCGTCCAAAGCCGTCTCTGAAAAACCACTTCCAAAACTAAGGTTTGGGATCCGTTAACGAAAACAAAACCTAAGATTAAACGGGGCTTGAAGTTGATTATCACAATCCATAGAATTCATCTTTGGCTACGTCGTAACATAATTATTCTGCAATAACACGTGGCTGAATTGGGGAGAAGTTTCAAAATGAGGGAAAAAAAAAACAACATTCATTTTGTGCTCTCGTTGAGAGTCGAACTCAAGACCTCCCGCTTACTAAACGGGTGCTCTAACCAACTGAGCTACGAGAGCTTCTTGTCTAAAGGCCTCACGTTTCATTATATATCTATTATTATGTAATATATAATTCACATGGCCCCCACAAAATCTGGACTTGGTATATTATACTCTTGAATTTAATATTAAATAGAAATAATACACAAATTCAAAATTTTTATTCAATCTTTTTATCTGCTCTGAAGAGACAAAAAAAAATATTTAAATGTGATTAGTGTTTAGTTATATTGCATCAATAACTTGAATTAAAATTTTACTGCCACATCAGTGGATACATAAAATCAGATAAAAATTTTTAGTATACTTTGGATTGCTCAATATTATCTTATGGATGCTCTCACAACAATTTAAATGTATTACTTTGGATTGCTCAATATAGTTTTTTGCAAGTTTGTGGTGCTCCTTTTTTTCTATAAAATTTTATCCGCAACAAAACAAAATTTCATTTAAACTGAATCAAATTGACCCGCATATATCCTAACCTAAACACTTTTCAAGTAAATTGGTAAAACTTAATAATGGTAATTGTTTCAATATGTGTTATTGATACTGCTTATATCATTATGATGTACGAAGATGTCGACCGGTCAATCCAAGGAGTCAACGCAAGACCAAGACTAATCGAACAAAGTGTCAACCGATCGAAAGGAAACTCACCCGGGCCGTACCGTTTGGACCTAATGACTTTGTATGAGCGAAAGCCACCGATCTTTTCGCACGGATCAGGCATCGTTCCAACGGTTTGACAGTTATCTGATCAAATTTTATATTTTTTTAGTCTTAAAGTTGTAATTAAGGTCCCGATACTTTCCTTTCCTATGCTTGCATCGCCCAACATTTTTGAAAGCCCATTATATAGCTTTGTAATGGCAATCAATCGATTAACAAATCATTTGCCTCTCTTATGAAAGAGTCCATCTAGGGTTTCGAAAAAATTGGAAAGAGATTTCGCCTTCATCAAATGTTTAGTTCTCTCCATTACATTGATTAAAGAATTAGTTATTCTATTAGTATTCACAATTAATTATCAACGTAACGTTGATCTGCCATAATTAGTCTAGTACAACAAAAGTAGAACAAAAAAGAAAAACTTCTAGCATGCTATTTCTTTTATTTATTTTAAATTTCAGAAATTAAACTCATATTTTTTTTGGGTAAATTACACTTTGCCCCTATGAGGTTTCTGACAATTTCAGTTTACCCCTGAGGTTTCTGATATTATATTTTTCCCCTGAGGTTTCTGATATTACATTTTACCCTCCCGAGGTCGCCAATCAAGTACAAATTTACCCCGGAGTTGACATTGATTATTTTAAAATATTGTGATAACCCAAAAATGCCCTTAAGAATTGAAAATAGAAAAAAAAAAAAATCTCATCTCTCTCCTCTCTTTTCCACACTCTCTCCTCTCTTCCTTGCTAATTTTTGCTTAAATCTAAAATTAGACAATATACGATTTTTAAAACTTATGAAAACCTTAAACACTATTTCCATGCTATGAATGTTATCTCAAGTACAGAAATGAGCAACATCAATCTTAACACTGAGAAAAAAAATTCCAAAAAAATAGAATGCTAATTTTGTATTTTCTCTTTTTAATTTTTGTAAAATTTTATGCAAAAAATCAAAATATGTGTAAGTTGTATAGGTTTATCACATTGACCAAAATTATTCCACAATGATCAAATAATGTGCCTTACAGTTTCTACAAATAAAAATTAAAATAAATTCAAACTCATTCTCCTATATTAAGCACCCAAATAAAAACCAAAAAAATTTAAAAATAAGTTACTTTTAAATTGATCCATCAAATCATCATAACTACAAACCAAATCTCTTAACAAATCAAAGTAGTTAGCACTAAATTGCCAATTTATTAAATTTTTACAACTCACTAAAAATACGAGGGGAAAAAAAAGGGTAAGAGATAAAATTCTCTTTCTTTATTTTCAACTTTTTTAGTTTAGAGAGGGTAATTATGTCTTTTCCGAATATTCGCAGGCTAAGTATAATATTGTAAACATGCGGGGTTACAGTGATATTTTTGGAAACCTCATGGTGGAATAGTGTAATTTACCCTATATAAAATTACAGCGGCTAATTAAAAAGTGGGCTGCTCTTCTCCTCGTCCCGCTCTCTCTCTCTCTCTCTCTCTCTTTCTACAACCATCATCTCTCTCTCTATATATACATACACAATTACATACGTACTAACAGGAGAGAAGGCGCGGAGCAGCAATGTCTGGCCAGAAGCTGCAAAGATTAGGATTCGAAGGGCCCGAGCCCAAGAGAAGGAGCAGAGTCACCGGAGCTGATGAGGCGGCGCCGGAGCTGATGAGGTGGCGTGGAGTAGCTGGAGCTGATGAGGCGGGGCCGGAGTTGATGAGGCGGATTAGTGTTGCCGGAGCTGATGAGGCGCAGCTGGAGCTGATGAAGAGGCCATCAAGAAGCGCAGCCTCGCACCTCTCGATGGAGATCTTAGACAATGAGGTGGTTCCGGCATCGCTCGGTGACTCCATCGGCTCCATCATCCGTGTTGCCGCCGAGATCCAAACTGACCGGCCTCGCGTTGCCTATCTCTGTAAGCAACAATATATATATATACATATATACGTACTTTAATGTGGGAATAAATTTGCTCATTCCTTCGTAAAATTATCTGTCTAATTTTATTTCATGAGCTGATGAGCATTGAAACCAAACTGCAATTGAAATCAAAAGATAATTTTTCTGTGGAGGTCGGTGGTATGCACTGGAGAAAGCGGACAGGCTGGATCCGAGCTCCGGCGGACGTGGCGTGCTGCAGTTCAAGACTGCTCTCAACCAGCGGTTGCAGCGGGTATCAAATTTTGTTTTCATTTGTTTTTTGTTTTCGATTTTCCCTAGCAACTACTTAGGCAATTTCTAGTTTTTCAGCTTTATGTTTAGCGGTGAACTTAATTATTGTTTTAACATAAATAAGCATGAAATTTTAAATATTCAGTTTTTTAGACAAAATTAAATTAGCATATTTGCTGAAAATTTGTAACCAAACAAACACTATGTTGTAAAGCGAGCTCGGTTTTCAATATCGAATTTAAACTCAAGCCGAATTTTAAATTGGAGCAAACCCCATGCCGAAGTTTTAGCCGGTTGAGCTTGATCAGTTCGCCTAGTGGCCCTCGAATTTGTTATTATATTTTCTTTGTAAATATTGTTATTAGTGCAAAAATTTATTTCTGACCAAAATTTACAAATCATATACAAAATATTACAAATTTTGTACAACATTAGACTTTTCTCTCTCTATTTGTCTTTCTCTTTTTCTTGTTGGTGTGTCAAAATAAGCAGCCAAACAAACCATTTTATAGGCTTACAACAACGTGATTCATGCCCTAGTTAGGTGTAAAATAAATGCAGTCATAATGCAACAATTCTCTCCCTTCACACCTAGCAGAGAGAACGCATCCATTATTGATCAATTAGAAACGTCCATCCCAGTTATGTCCCTACATGGCTCGAGTTTTTTACGAGAAACGATCTTTGTTAACATATCGGCAACATTATCTTTTATATGAATCTTGA